>CM056383.1:61405943-61678443 GCA_029718625.1 Synaphobranchus kaupii | reverse complement strand
GAGAGCGAGAGTGCGTGTCTGAATCGGAATAATGTGCAACATGTTCCCGGTTGGAGACATACGCTTGTGGGTCAGGCTGGTATAATAGCAGTGTGTACAGCTGTGGCAGCGCTTCAGGCTATCTCTCACAGCTCACGGTGGGAAGATTAGCACTGAAAGATGGCCCTGGTGACAGTCAGAAAAATCTTTATTTTCGTCTTTGACAGAGAGAGGAGAAACAAAAACGGATCTCATGTACAGCTCTTTGTAAAACTCCTCAAGTACATGGTTCTTGCTTTGCACAAACATTTTTGTTCTAATATGTGGGTAAGGAGGTTAGTCTGATTTCAGAGCTCGCTTGCCATGTGGCAGAACTGGATTGACAATAGCACTGAACAAATCGTACACTCTCGACACTCCGCAGTTACGGCACTAGCCTCAGCTGTCAGGCTCAGAAATACGAGCTCTCAAACATGACGTAACCCATTTAATTGAGGAATTAGCATCCTGTGGCGGTGGTTTGGTAAACGGCGTACACACTAAGCACACGACGTGCTCGCAGATGTCCAGCTGCCATCAAATGCATTTTCCCTGAAAAGCCGGTAGGATTACTTGGTGGCCTAGAAAAAATAAAATGAGACTTACCACACCGCTGTGTGCACATCATCCGCTGCCATGGCAACCAAATGCCAGCGAAATGTCAGCGCCTGCAACACTTTTCCTTGTTTTTCATTCAGCTCAAACATCTCTGCCAGTCCGAGAACAATTTAAACGTTCCCGTTGGCGATATCTTAACCCGTGTCACTTTTGACAGGCATACGCGGCCATAAACCCATTCCATTCAAACATTTCAGTTGGTTCATCCATAATATGAAATAAAGGCCATATAAACAAAATGGCAGTATTATGTGTGCGTAGACGCATAATTCTACAATAATAACTCCAAACGTAGCCCAAGCTGGATAATTCCAACTTTTCCCATATCCTGGCATGACGTCATAATTTGAAGTGACAATTTCATCGCAGTGACGTCAGAGCAAGGATGCGGTTAATATTGCAAACCTGTGCAAAGGTAGACTTTAAAACATTTTGTTAAGTGTCCGTATTAGCGGAGCGCAAGGTTATTGTAATGGACTAGGACTCAGTACGGACAGAGAAGAAGAGGTAAAACTCGGAGAAAGGCCGGGGTCGGCACAGAGTCTCTAGGGTGAGCGAAACGATAAACTGCCCCAGTCAACCAAATCTAGCATAAGAGCACCTGGAATGAAGGCTATACGAGGACTGGACGCCGGAGGTGCCATTTGGCTGAGTTCAGATGGCGCGGTCCGTTATCGGTAAGGTGTGACAGAGTGGATGTCCTTCTGCCCCGGTCCCTCCAGAGCTGGTGATGCTGTTGGAATGGTGGTCGGGTACAGAATGCACTCTCTACACGGACCAGGCCACCGTGGACAAGTTCGGCAAGGAGCACGTCATCATCATCCTCAACCACAACTACGAGATCGACTTCCTCTGCGGGTGGACCATTTGCGAACGCTACGGCGTGCTGGGGGTGGGTACTGTGCGTGCGTGCGTGCGTGCGTGCGTGCGTGTGGATATAATATAATTGATTATATTTTAATGGATTAGTAAAGTGGATTACATTGGCTACGTCAGGCTGCTTAAGGGGTCTTTGATGGATATGAGTCTAGTAAGTGCAATTCCTTAGTTGTTAATGCATGGAACAGTGTACCAGGTCATGTAGCGGAAACCATCGGAGTGTTCAAGTCCAGGCTTAACACAGTGCAGGACACAGTTGGCAGCTGAGTGGCTCCTTCTCAAAATTCATAAGTTTGATGATGACAAGATTTATGTCTCTGGTCATGTGACCTCTGCTTTCCCATTCCCTCTCTTCCTCCTCCCTCACCCCTCGTCCAGAGTTCCAAGGTCTTGGCAAAGCACGAGTTGCTGAAGGTTCCTCTGATTGGTTGGACCTGGTACTTCCTGGAGATCGTCTTCTGCAGGAGGAAGTGGGAGTTGGACAGGGAAACGGTCTTCAGAGGCCTGGAGAGACTTAAAGATTACCCGGAGTGCATGTGGGTGAGTGTGTGGACAGATTAGACAATGTTATGTCTTCTAACTGACCTATCAAATCTCCTGACTTTATTTTTTTTAATTGGATAACTATCTGTATACCATGCATGCACTATCTGTATACATGCCTTTAGTTGTGTGCTTGCAGGTCTCAAGCATGACCTTTAGCTTTGGCTTATCATGTGCAAATGAATAAAATAAACGCCAGCCTTAGGAAGTGTATATTTGTCAGTGATAATTGTGTAGTTAAGGACAGAGGCATTAACACCCAGTTTACTGTGCGCCGAAGCTCCTGCGCTTACTGGGCTAAAGCCGATTTTGTAGCGTAGCGCTTGCAGCGTGATCCTGTATCTATTTTATTTTTATTTTTATTTTTTTCCCTGCCGACTGTTGGAATCCTTAATATCTGTGTCAGAAATGGCGTCATTCATACTGGGCTGTGGATTCATTGTGATAAAGACCACTGTTATTGCAAATTGTCACAGGAGGGCTTTAGTTTCCTCAATGTGTGAGCTCTGTGGAGTGAGTGAGTGAGTGAGTGAGTGAGTGAGTGAGTGAGTGAGTGAGTGAGTGAGTGAGTGAGTGAGTGAGTGAGTGAGTGAGTGAGTGAGTGAGTGAGTGAGTGAGTGAGTGAGTGAGTGAGTGAGTGAGTGAGTGAGTGAGTGAGTGAGTGAGTGAGTGAGTGAGTGAGTGAGTGAGTGAGTGAGTGAGTGAGTGAGTGAGTCTGACTCTTGACTCTTGACTCTTGACTCTTGACTCTTGACTCTTGACTCTTGACTCTTGACTCTTGACTCTTGACTCTGATTCTGACTCTCTGTGCTCCAGTTCCTGATGTACTGTGAAGGCACGCGGTTCACGGAGAAGAAGCACGAGATCAGCATGCAGGTGGCAGAGAGCAAAGGGCTCCCCAAACTCAAATACCACCTACTGCCCCGAACCAAGGGCTTCACCACCACCCTGCAATGCCTGAAGGGGACGGGTAAGAGAGAGACACAGGCATGCATGCACAATGCGCAAGGTGTGATGCTATTCTCAAGAACCAAGCTGGACAAAACACATTTGCCGCCAAACAAAGATTTATTTCTCCATGCGTTTTGGAGGAGAACCGTGGATGTATACACCCTCCCGAAACGGCAGTGGGGTTCGCACAATGTACACGGCTGCGGTTGCCGACGATTAGCCATTCCAAATTGGGGTGGGACTTGGATAAGTTGGGTACCAAATTATTTTAAAAAAATTAAATATTTACACTGATTTTAACAAACTGTACATACAAATATATACATTGTTAGCCAAGCTGTGCACATACATGTCTCTATTAATCTGGTATTTATTGTTTTGTGTCCTAAACCATTTGTTACCAACAGTTTTTCCAGTGCCTAAACAGAGGGCTTATTTCGTCTGCTCAATGGCCATTTGTTAAAAAGAAAAATAGTGAAAACGCAGCAGTTGTGTTTTACTCCTTTTAAAGGTCCTGTAAGAGGGTTAAACCCAGTGAAGCTTGTGTTCTGACCCAGTGAAGCTTGTGTTCTGACCCAGTGAAGCTTGTGTTCTGACCCAGTGAAGCTTGTGTTCTGACCCAGTGAAGCTTGTGTTCTGACCCACTCTCTCCCTCCCTCGGCCTGCAGTGACCGCTGTGTACGACGTCACACTGAACTTCAAAGACGAGAAGAACCCCACACTGCTGGGAATCATCAGCGGTCAGAAATACATGGCAGATATCCGCGTCAGGTGAGATATTACCTGTAGATACAGGTACATGCACGTCAAGTGAGATTATTACCTATAGATACAGCTACATGCACGTCAAGTGAGATTATTACCTATAGATACAGCTACATGCACGTCAGGTGAGATTATTACCTATAGATACAGCTACATGCACGTCAAGTGAGATTATTACCTATAGATACAGGTACATGCACGTCAAGTGAGATTATTACCTATAGATACAGGTACATGCACGTCAAGTGAGATTATTACCTATAGATACAGCTACATGCACGTCAGGTGAGATTATTACCTATAGATACAGCTACATGCACGTCAAGTGAGATTATTACCTATAGATACAGGTACATGCACGTCAGGTGAGATTATTACCTATAGATACAGCTACATGCACGTCAGGTGAGATTATTACCTATAGATACAGGCACATGTGCGTCAAGTGAGATTATTATCTATAGATACAGGTACATGCGTGTTAAGTGAGATTATTACTGTAGATACAGGTACATGCGTGTCAAGTGAGATTATTACTGTAGATACAGGTACATGCGTGTCAAGTGAGATTATTACCATAGATACAGGCACATGTGCGTCAGGTGACATTATTACTGTAGATACAGGCACATGTGTGTCAAGTACATCTACAGTCTCTTATATGTTCTGTAATCTAGAGCATTTTGAAATGTACAGATGCATAGTAATACAAATAAAATGACAGTGATTCCTACCTCCCCGTGCGTTGGATAGCATTAGCAGAAGTCGTTCAGCAGGGTGTGTGTGTGCGTGTTTGTGCGGGTGTGTGTGTGTGTGTTTGTGTTTGAGAGAGAGAGACATAATTAACAGGATAAAGATTATGGCAGATGTATGTGTGTGAATTATAATAGGAGAAAGCGTGTGTGAATGTGTGATTGATGGAATTATTAACAGCAGAAAGAATATAGCAGGTGTGTGTGTGTGAGAGATAAGATTATGAGTACGAGTGTGTGTGTGTGTGTGTGTGTGTGTGTGTGTGTGTGTGTGTGTGTGTGTGTGTGTGTGTGTGTTTATGTGAGATTGATGGAATTATTAGCAGGAGAAAGCGTACAGCAGATGTGTATGTGTCAGGAAGAATTAATCTCATCTCTGCATTCCCTGTGTGAGTGATGACCCATTAAAAGGGGCAGACCTGGGCAGAGCTCTCTCAGTGGGCAGCTAAAGCTCCTTAAAGCACTGAAACCCTGCCGTTCATTAAATGAGCTCAGTTCAGGCTAAGCAATAATCGGCGCTGTGGGTCAGGCGTGTATGTTTTATAATGAAAAAGAAAACCTTCGCACATCGCGCACACACACACATAATTACCATACTCACAAAGCACAATTTAAAGTGTGAAATGGCTTGATATTTAATAAAGCCATTCGAACTTTAAAATGTGTTTTGTGAGTGTAGTAATCGTGTGTGTGTTTGTGTGCGTGCGTGCGCTATGTGCGGAAGTTTTCTTTTGTCGTGTCCCACTCTCCTGCTACCTATAATTTGTCAAATAAATGCATTGTTATGCTGCATCGTGGTAGTTCATGTGCTGGTTCCATGATAAATAATCTAGAATAAGATGGTTAGCGTTCTTATTCTAGAGTTTCTCGAAGGTTTGTATTTGAAAGTATGCAAATTTTTGTTCCCACCTGTTCCACTTCTGAATACACCTATACCAGTTCAGTTGTAGATTAGACCATAATATACAGTAAAATATTTCAGAAAGGGACAAAAAAAGTGTAACTGTCATGCATGAGCTTATTATCAAACATAATTTAGAAAATAAAATGCTTGTTGTAAAATGCTAATTAAATCATTTAGATGACATGAATTGCAGGAACTAATAATTCTCTGTAGAGGTACAGAGGACCAAAGGACTACTGGAGGTTACCATCCGGCTACGATAGAGAATCTGTTGTTACACTGCCCTCTGGTGGTCGTGGTGCTGATTGCGTGCTTGCCTTTCCCTCAGGAGATTTCCAGTGGAGGAGATCCCGCAAGAAGAGTCGGAGTGCGCAACCTGGCTCCACAAACTCTACCAGGAAAAGGTCGGGACTCTTCCCCCTGCTTATTGTGTAGACAGTATCTCTCTCTCTCTCTCTTTCTCTCTCTCTCTCTCTCTCTCTCTCTCTCTCTCTCTCTTTCTTTCTCTCTCTCCCCTCCTCACACCTATTTTACTTCACTTCAATAAAGTGCCTTATTGCACACTGTGCACACTAAGTACACACTGTAAAAAACAAAGTGCTAATCAGTCAAATCTTACAGAACCACAAATGATAGTCATAGTACTACAGTTTACGTACTACCTCAGTCCCCTTCTTCTGGGACCAGAATCACCAAAAACACAATATTGAAATCAAGTAATTACTTGGATAATTAAAATACTAAAATAAATAGCAATGTGTTTCAGTATCTTTCTGTCCCTTCATCTCTTTCTCTCTCCCACTCTCTCCTTCCCTCCATCCTAATCTTGCTATTTTTCCTTTCCTGGCCTCTCTTCCTCTCCTTCTCTCCCTCCCTCACTCTCTCTCTCTCTCTCTCTCCACCCTCTCATTCTCTCTCTCTCCACCCTATCTCTCTCTCCACACTGTCATTCTCTCTCTCCACCCTCTCATTCTCTCTCTCCACCCTCTCTCTTTCTCTCTCTCTCTCTTTCTCTCAATTCAATTCAATTCAATATGCTTTATTGGCATGACAAAATTTTACAATTGTATTGTCAAAGCTTGTTCATGAGAGAAAGGAACATGTCAACAGGAGAAAAAAAATAAAATAAAAAATACAAGATAACAATGATAACACATCTGAATGATATATACAGTAAAACAGTAACAGGTGTGTGTGTGTGTGTGTGTGTGTGTGTGTGTGTGTGTGTGTGTGTGTGTGTGTGTGTGTGTGTGTGTGTGTGAAGCAGTAACAGGTTTGTATGTATGTGTGTGTTTGTGTTTGTGTGTGCATATATGCATGGATTTTTGTGTCCGTGCGTGTGTGTGTGTTCATATCGTGTGCATGTCAGTAAATGGTTGTGTTCCATTACTCTCTCTCTCTCTCTTTCTCTCTCTCTCTCTCAGGACGCTCTGCAGGAGCAGTATAAGAAGGAGGGCTGTTTCCCTGGTGCCACCATTACTCCGCCCCGCCGGCCGTGGACATTGCTCAACTTCCTGTTCTGGGCCACCCTCCTACTCTCCCCGCTCGTCAAGTTCGCCTGGGGGGTCTTCGTCAGCGGCTCACCCCTCCTCATCATCGGCTTCATCCTCTTTCTTGTCATAGGTCAGCTGGTTTTGTGTGTGTGTGTGTGTGTGTGTGTGTGTGTGCAGGCCCTTGTGGAAGAACTTATGTGCTGTGCTATGTTCACGGCTTTTCATAGTGTCTGACGTGACATTTGTAAGTTGCCTGCGAGTGTGATCTGTCCTGCTGTGTGTTAATGGCTGTGTGATTGTCTCTTTATTTCCGCTAGCCACTGTTGCAGTGCGACGGCTGATTGGTGTCACCGAGGTCAATAAAACGGGCTCCAGCTACGGCGACCAGAAGTCCAAGAAGCAGGACTAGAGGTGACCGTGTGCTACGGTCACTCTGTGCGGTCATAGCCCATTTTTTTTAAAAAGGAAGGAAAAAAAAAAAAAAAAAAAAAAATCACAAATAAAAGATTCTCTGACAGGGCAGGAAAGCACATTTGTGTATGGGGGGAAAATATTGATTATACTTACAAAGGGACGATGGCGACTTGATGAAGATTTAAGACATTGGTGACAAAAAAAGAGAAAAGGCAAAGAAACAAAAGGGACTGTGTGTGAGTGTGTTTCTCCGCTGTAATGGAAAAGCCGGCGCAAGGGAGGGGGGGAGTGGCCACGCCCTGGACCCCCAAGCCCCCGAGTCTTCTGGGTCCTTCCTGGACTCGCCCACTTATTTCAGTAGCACTGACTGCACTGCGCTTCATTCCTCTTACTTCCCTGCTCCGCCCACTTTTTCAGCCGCCCAATGGCGAGCCGCTCTGCCCCCTTACTCTCCTCCTCTCCGTACTGAACTACACAACAACAACCCCCCCCCCCCCCGTTCCACTGTCCTTACAGAGGCTTTTTAAACCTCTTGGGTGAAGGTGGGGTTGGGTAGGGGAGGTAGTTTTGTACAGAACACACAAATAAACCAGTATTCGGGCCAATTCTGGTTTACTTTACCGTTCTCTACCATTCAGAGCGAAGGCAGTGAATCTACACCAAGGCCTAGCGCTCTACGTCCCCCTTCCTTTTGATGGTTGAAGAGTTCCTGTGAAGCCCCCTCTCCCTGTGTCCACTCAACCCTTTTATTTCTTAATTCCAGGAGGTTCAGCAAGTATCGGGAGTTTTCTGGCGCTTCTGAATGTCCATTGGAGCTGTGTTGTACTTGGCATACAAATACAGAATATGCATCAAATTGGAAAGTTTCAGCTTCAACTGAAGGGAGACGGAATGCAGTGCTGAGTGTCTGTGTCATGTCCCTGTAAATATTAATGAGCTGACAGGCCTGGAATGTATTGTGGTTAGAGCCAGAGCCAAAACAACTCGCGGGTTATGGTTTCGCAGCTCCTCGAATATTCTTCGACAAGGGCAGGGACCTGAGCTTCATCATCAGAGTGCTAAAGTGGCCCTCTTGATACCTCTTGTATCATTGTTCCTTGTCTTTTGGGGAAGAAAATGTATCTGTTTTTGTTTGTTATTTGGGTTAACCCCCCACACACACACACACACACACACACACACACACACACACACACACCCCTTGATCTCAACCGTCTCCTCTGAGATGAAGGGAAAAGAATAGCTCTACTGAGACGCGCACGTATGCGCACGGTCTCATTCACACCAACATACACACGCAGATATGCACTCATTCACAGACACAATCGCCCTTCTGCACACACAGACACACACACACACACACACACACACACACACACACACACACACACACACACACACACATAAGATCTAAGAGCAAACGTCTCTTCCTCATCGCTCTGTCCAGTCTAATGGGAATTTTGGACAGTTTTATGGAAGTATTTTGACGCAAGAATATTGTACTCGATTTGAACAATTTAAAAAGAAAAGGACAGCACTCTTAGCCGGATTCTTTCTTTTTATTGAGGCCAATAAAGACTGCTGTCCTTTTCTTTCTAAATGTATCGACCTACCAAGGATTCAGCACCTACTACACTATAAAGCCTAAGTAGTTGAGCATGTTATATTTTTTATATTTATACTCGATTTGAACAAACAGGGTCTGTGGTCTCCCTTCACACAAGTCTGCTGGGGGACTACAGGGCAGAGCCCCCACAACATTGCATACTTTCACCCCGCCCACACATCCCAGATTAGCACCTCTCACCCAACTCCTTTAACAGTTCTCTCTGGCAGTAATGGCCAATTGGAATGAGCATCTCTGGTAACTATGCCAGTCTCATGCAGTTTAGTACACTCGGTAGGACATTTTAATGGGGGGGGGGGGGTCATTCATTAATAATGTGCATATTCCGTTGTCGCGTAGGTGGGGGTGAGTGTTTGTTTTAGCTTAGTAGCCGATACACCATATGCAACAGTGTATCAATACTCCATACTTTAAAAAAAAAAAATAATTTTATGTGGTTACCAGAGGCTTGTCACGTGACTTCAGCCAGGCTGCTGAGTGGTTGAGCTCAGAGGGAGAAGGTTGGATGACAGGATGCAACTACAGGCATAGATATAGGTCATCACCTGGTGCTGCTTTGCTGCTACTGCAGGAGGTGAGGCCCTGTAGCACAGCTGTCCCATACCTGCTGTCTAGCACTGCTTTGGGCTGTATTTTATTATTATTTTTTATTGTTATTCATATTTTTACAGTCTGGTTGGTCTCCCCAAGGCCCCGTGATGTGATAGGCATGTATGGATGGCAGCAGCTCTGGTTAATGTTTTCATTTCACTTACAAAGACAACAAAAATGTATACAAAGTACTGTAGCCTGTATACTGCTGTAGTGCTCCTGAAGGGATGATTTTATGTGATCCCTGGACACTGCTGGACACAAGAGGTGAAGAGATGTATCGTACTTCTCTCGTGGGGGTTTGATATTACACATCCAAGTTTATTTTCGCCTTTTGTGTTCAGTTGTAATATAAACGGTTGTTGTTTCCCCCAGGCTACGACTGCGTTGCCTCGATCAAACTGTGATTAAATATGTGGGGGAGGAGTTTCAATGAGTCACGTCCCTTAATATAAGCCACTTCCATTAAAACAACCACTCTCCCTCAATATTTAATGCAGTCCCAATCACTCCAAGGTCCGAAACCAAGTTTAAACATGCAGCGTCCTGTGGAAAAACTGAGATTTCGGCCTACAATTCCAATCCCACAACTTCAATCAGGCACTCCAGCAGCTCCCTCTGGGGTTGCACTCAAATGCGGAAAAATGCAACACCAAAAGGAGCTGGTGGGTGAAAGGTGGAGTGCAGATTTGGACTTCATCTCCCATCATGCTCTTAATGCACCCTGGTGTCTGTGTGGTCGTTAGATGTAGCTTTCAGGAAATTAGGCCAAAGTAGAAGCATAAGGAAAGGTCTTTGCATCGCAGTAATCTTTCTTACGCTGGAGGGTTTTATTGAGAGCTCACTTTAACAATGTAGTTTTTTTTTTGTTAATATATTTTCTTTTGGAATATGAATAAACGATGGCTTCATAAAAACTCAGTATTTAGTGAATTGACATGTCTGCTTTTTGTTAACACTGTAATGATATTTTCCTTTTTCCTAAGTCTTATTTTTTTCTTCAAAAGCGTTTCAATATATGAAGCAATTAAATTACAATGGATTTGTAATTTGTTCATCAATGAGATTTGATCGTGACATATTTTAAAATATCCCTATTTTGCAGTTTGCATGTTCGCATAGACGAGCAGATTCCCTTATTTTACTTATTTATTTATTTATTTCGGCACGCATATAGTCACACTTCATCACAATTTCTGTAATATGCCCTGAACAAACACAGTACCTGCCGAAAAGGGATACGGGAAAAAGCAGCCTGCTTATCAAAAGTCCCGCCCCAATTCCCAACTCAAATTTAAATGTTCACATTATACATTTGTTTAAAACAGATTTTTTCATATCACAACAGCATAGCTGAATTTTCTTTATAACAAAACAGACCGAGAAAGAAAAAATCAGCTAAAATAAAATAAACCAAATATTAAAGTCCAAATAAGTCGGATTTAAATGTACATGTCATACATTAGTCAAAACAATTTGTTTCATTTCAACAGCACAGTCCAGAATATTGTTCAGATAATGTCCAAATAAATGTGTCCGTTTCTTCGTTTTTATGATGCTCTAGTGTCCCCTGTAAATTCTGTGCATTATGCATGAAGGTGTGAGTGCCAATCGCAGAGTTCATTACCCATCACTATTATCTGCACTGGCCCCCGGAGGCTTGATGATTTTAGCCTGTAATTTGGCTATTTTTTCCTTGTTTTTAGAGATGTCCGACCTCATATTTCTCAATATGTTCAGTACTTCCTTGTTTCCAGAGATGTCAAACCCCATTTTTCTCAGCTGTCGGTGCACCAAAAACAGGCCAAATCCCAGGCCGAGTAGGCCCACCATCATGAATCCAAACAGGTACACATCTTCCACATCTTCTATGTCCAGTGCAAGACACACTACCCGCCATTTGTCCCATCCATCCTTAGTGTACCCTGCCAGAAAGGTCCCATCAGGACATGAAGGCTCGCCCGTGCCTTCACGCCTGGTAGAGAATACCTTATCAACAGCGTTAAATGACCAGTTTAGAAGCTCCATCCTGAGCAGGTTGTGCGGCCAGTGTCTGCTGTCTTGTGTTGCAAGATCCAGGATCCTGTGTTAACCGCTTACTATGTTTTTTGCACATCGTGACATTGTTTTCATTTCTTGATAACCCACTATTGTTTATTTTTGGTAGTTTCCTACCATCTTACATTTTATCCTACTCTTGAAGACCTTCAAATTCGTAGACGATTTAATCTCATCATGTAAACTGTTCCAAAGCTTAACCCCCACAATAGATAAAGAATGACCTCTGAGTGTAGACTTTATCGATTTTTGTTTATAAATCATGTTTCCTCTCAAGTTGTGTATGTTATCTCTCTTTAAAAACAAATCCTGTATATTTACTGGTAAAAGACTTTTGGAGGCTAAAAATAATATTTGTAAGGTATTATACTTAATTATGTCATGCAACTTGAGAAACTTTGCCTTAATGAACAAATCATTAGTGTGATCTCTATATGGGACACAATATACAACTCTCAGTGCCCTTTTTTGGAGTTTAAACAGCGGCTCTGTAGTGTCTTTATAAGTGTGACCCCACACTTCGACACAGTAATGAAGGTGGGGTGTTATGAGTGCCGAGTAAATTGTCTTAAGTGAATGTTGATTGAGTAATTTCTGCATTTTCCACAAAATAGACACAATGCATTAATAGTGAGAAGCTGAACTGCCAGGTCTCATAATTAGCTTGTCTTGTTTGGTTTCATGCACACACGCTTACAAGGGCATACTCTTTCACATGCCTATACACACTTAAGTATATTCAAATATACAGTCAAGCCGGAAAGTCTCCCCACCCCTTTCACCTTCTCCACGTTTTATTACGTTAGACTTATACTACAATAGATTGAGTTCATTTTTTGCCTGAAACATCTACACACAATAGCCAATAATGACGAAGTGAAAACAGGTTTTTAGAAAATATGCAATTTTATTTTACTGACAAAAATAGGTTATTTAGGGGTTACATATCTGTACACACCCTTAGCCTAATACTTGGTTGCTGCACCTTTGGCAGCGATTACAGCTTCAAGGCGTCTTGGCAAAGAAGCTATGAGCTTGGCACACTTGTTTCTGGACATTTTTGCCCATTCCTCTTGGCATATCCTTGCAAGCTCCGTCAGGTTGGATGGGGAGCGTCGGTACACAGCCATTTTCAGCTCTTTCCACAGATGTTCAATTGGATTCAGGTCTGGGCTCTGGCTGGGCCACTCAAGGACATGCACAGGCTTTCTCCGAAGCCACTCCTTTGTTCTCTTGGCTGTGTGCTTCGGGTCGTTGTCATGTTGGAAGGTAAACCTTCGCCCCAGTCTGAGGTCCAGAGCGCTCTGGAGCAGGTTTTCTTCAAGGATCTCGGTGTACTTAGCTGCATTCATCTTTCCCTCTATCAGGACTAGTCGCCCCGTTCCCGCTGCTGAAAAACATCCCCACATCATGATGCTGCCACCGCCATGCTTCACTGTAGGGATGGTATTAGCCAGGTGATGAGCGGTGCCTGGTTTCTTCCAGACGTGACGCTTGGTATTCAGGCCAAAAAGTTCCATTTTGGTTTAATCAGACCAGAGAATCTTGATTCTCATGGTTTGAGAGTCCTCTAGGTGCCTTTTGGCAAACTCCAAGCGGGCTGTGATGTGCCTTTTACTAAGGAGGGGCTTCCGTCTGGCCACTACCATAAAGGCCTGATTGGTGGAGTGCTGCCTGGATGTTTGATCTTCTGAAAGGTTCTCCCATCTCCACAAGGATACGCTAGAGCTCTGTCAGAGTGACCCTCGGGTTCCTGCTCACCTCCCTGGCCAAGGCCCGTCTTCCCCGATTGCTCAGTTTGGCCGGGCGGCCAGGTCTAGGAAGATTCTTGGTGGTTCCAAACTTCTTCCATTTACGAATGATGGTGGCCACTGTGCTCTTTGGGACCTGTAAAGCTGCAGAGATTTTTCCGTACCCTTCTCCAGATCTATGCCTTGACACAATCCTGTTTCTGAGGTCTGCAGATAATTCCTTTGACCCCATGGCTTGGAGTTTGCTCTGACATGCACTGTCAACTGTGGGACCTTATATAGGCAGGTGTTGGCAATCCCCAATCATGTCCAATCAATTGCATTTATCACAGGTGGACTCCAATTAAGTTGTAGAAACATCTCAAGCAGTATCAGTGGAAACAAAATGCACCTCAGCTCACTTTTGGGTGTCATATCAAAGGGTGTGCACACTTGTGTACATATGATATTTTACATTTTGATTTTTTATAAATTAGCACAAATGTCTAAAAACCTGTTTTCACTTTGTCATTATGGGCTATTTTGTGTAGAATTTTGAGACAAAAAATTAACTCAATCTATTGTAGAATATGTCTGTAACGTAATAAAACGTGGAGAAGGTGAAAGGGGTGGGGAGACTTTCCGGCTTAACTGTACATGCATGTGCAGGCCATAACTATTTGGACAGTGACACAATTTTTGTTGTTTGGCTCTGTACTCCATGTTGGGTTTGAACTGAAACGATGAATACGTCAGCTTTAATGTGAGGGTATTTGCATCCATAGAAATTACACCAATTTTTATACATAGCCCTCCCATTTCAGGGCACCTTAATGTTTGGGACAAATTGCTTCACGTGTGTTAGTCTGATTAGTCAGTGTCTTCCTTTTTATAAGAGAGCTTTCAGTATCTAGTTTGGATTGCCTTTGGAGTGTGTTATTGGCATTTATCAGCATGAGGACCAGAGATGTGCCAATGTAAGTCAAGGAAGCCATTATGAATTTGAGAAATAAAAAATAAACATAACGAAGGGTTTTGTACTTTTTTTGTCCATAGAGTTCAATAGGAAAATTTGTCAGGAGAAACTACCCTTAAAGTGATCCATCCATATCTACTGCATATCTGGCAGCAGAGCGATGGTTTGAGGCTCATTTGATACCTCAGACCCTTGATGACTTGCAGCCATTTCGCCAACCATGTATTCCATACTGTTCCAGCATAATTTACAGCTAAATCTAGTCCCAATTCCCATAGAGATCCATTAAAATGCAGAGAAGTTATAGTATCGCTTGTAGGAGTAGCAGAAAATAAGATATCAAGAGTTGTTGGGTCACAGACATCAGGAAGTCATGGCATGCAAAGGATATGCGACCATATATTAAAAATGATTACTTTATTCTGCATTGTTAAACTGTCCAATATTTTTTGATGCCTGAAAATGGGGGGGGGGACTTTGTACAAAAGGTTCTATAATTTCTAAACGGTTCATTCGATATGGATGAAAATACCCTCAAATTAAAGCTGACAGTCTTCACTTCAACCTCATTCTTATTGTATCCTTTCAAACTCAAAGTGCTAGAGTACAGAACCAAAGTAATAAAAAATGTGTCACTGTCCAATGAATTATGGTGCTCACTGTATATACAATCCATTTGTAATCCATTCATTGGATCTGTCACAAAGTGAGCAGGGGGACTCATTAAACCTTGTTTATAGGCTGTGTGTGAGATGAGCCTTTTGCACGTGTGAGATGACTGTGAGTCCTACTGAGAAGAGGCTGCACGAGCCCAGAAGAAGGTGTGGTTTCGCTGTTGGTAGAAAAGAATGGCGAGCCAGAAACGGAAAAGCCACAATGTGTGTTCAAAGAATTATGAAATAATACTAGGCTTACGGCATCAATGCTTTTGTTGGAAGGAGGGCTTACGTGGAATGCCATTAGTTGGTGGGCATATCAGAAAGATACAAAACGTACAGTAAAACACCAGCTTGTCTCTGCCGTATAGCCTTACTCAGGAACCTGGGCAGGGGGGCCGGGTGAGATGGCGGCAGACTTTACTCACCCTCTGGCCCTGAGCCAATCACGCTCCGTTTCCACCATAGCATGTGGTCAGTTTTGCGTCTCATGATTACGCCAAAAATCAACCTCACTTTCTTATAAAACGCGTACAGGTGAGGATTACGCACATCATGTCCGATACCCTGCTATATGTACATATGTATGTGCGCATATGTGTTTTACTACAATGTATTTTGAGGGTAAAAGCAAGCATCAGCTGATTAACTAACTGAACAAATCAGACCAAGGTGGGTAGTTAGTCATGGACTACAAAAACCAGCGCACGTGCAGATCCCCCTGAACCAAATACACCCCCCCAAACTGAATGTGCACAGGTCTATTTTGTAAATCAGTTGTGTAGAATATAATACTAGTGTATGAATTCACACGAGGTCAAGGCTGTATTTGCCAGCAGTGCCCATATAGTATCTGTATACACTGCATGTGTGCAGCAGCTCCCTCACACAGCACACTTGCACTATAGAACAGGGAAACAAAAGGAGCGTTTCAGGCTTTAGGACGTGCCTCACCAAAAAGGAAGGAAGAGGGAACACTTTATCAGCTGTCAGCTTTGTTAGGTGATTTTCCCAACCTGAAAATGTACCACCAGAATGTATCTATTCTGTCTCTGCAAATAATAATAAAAGGACTAGGTGAGTTCTGATCTTTTCCTACTCAAAGAGCATTGAAGATAAACAATAAAAAATTACAGGTATATTATATCTTTATTACTTTTAATTTGTATTGTTTATTTTTATTTTTTGCATGGAGTGCAGTATCAATCCAACACACTGACAAAGCCTGACATTCAGGGATTCAGTTCTAAGTGTATGCAAAAAAACAACTGGTTCATATGGGCTGCTGAAGAAGAGGCTGCAATATACCTGCAGTATGCAGTTGACACTCAATAAATTAAAAATAAATACTCTGGAGTAGCTGAATGCCTGAGCTTAATTTATCTTATTTGTTTCACGTGTGTGTGTGTGTGCGCGCGCGTGCGTGAGAGAAAGAGTTTGTATGTCTGTGCAGGTATGTGAATGTGTGTGCATATAAAATACACAAAGTCTGCAAGACTGTTCCTATAAATGATAATAGCTAATATCTCTAATAGCTTTATTACACATGCAAAGCAAGCATGTTCATAGCAAGAAACAACTATAGTCAAATCTGTCCAACTGAGTAAAATTATTAATTATAATTTAAATATTGTACTTAAGTAACTTTCAAGGATGACCAATCCCTTTACAGTGAAGGGCAATACTGATAGTGTTGTTTGGATAATACTAAAACTTTTTTTCTTTTTTTTTTCTACAAAAACATTTTTCACTAAATATTTTTAGTGTTTGTAACTTAATTAAATGACACGACTTGACAACAAACCCTAGACGCAGAATGTAAAATAAATATATTGATTGAATTGAAATCCTAATTTTGGCCAATTTCAGTTCAAAATTAATGATAACGAAAATAAAGTGTCTTGCAGTCATGGGCATACGCATACGGTTCCTTTAAGGTGGAACCCAGCCTCCCGGAAATCGTATTTGTGCGAGAGACATGCAGGAAGTTGCGAAGGAAAGGGCCCTGTCGATACAAGCGTAGTGCATATATTAGCGCTCTAATAATAACAAGAGTGATTTTTCTTGACGTTTACATGGAGGGTCGTTTCTGACATGCAGTGCCCATGGAACCCCTGGAGGAGAAGCCAGTAATTTACACAATGGAAAACAAACCGATCGTGACATGTGAGTATTTTATTTCAGTAACGTTAAGTAGTGGTTTTGAGGTTGTTTAGCAACAGCAAGCTATCCCTGTCATTTCAGACTTGGAGCAATGCAGCGGACGCTACAGACCAGGCAGCTAGTAGCAGGCAATATAGTATGTGAAGTGATAATGCAGTTAGCTTGCGGGCTAGCTGGGCATTAACGAACTGACACTAGAGGAATGTGGCGAGTTCGGAGCAAAATGGGCTAGGCGGTAACTAACGTTACATGAACCGAGTCAGCAATATTGAGGTACATCCATGTTCTGAATATAGCGACCTTAACGGTTATACTTAGCTACAGACGCAATGGCATAGGCTCTGGACCCTTGCTGGTCCCGCGGGCTCGCGCGGCGGATTCGGCGTCTTGCAGCTGCAGCTGTCATACAAGAATGTCGTTCGCCCGAGGTGCCAAAAAACTGAGCGGCCTTTGCTGACTGTTGTATGTTGGGTATTAATCTGAAAACTCTCGTAGAATGCGAATGGCACACCTGCAAATATATTTGTGAATAAGATAGTTTTGCTCAGGATCATACTAACATTATCTGGTTTCGTTTTTCATGTGTATGCAAATTCCTAATAAGGCCGTTTCAACCACTCAGGTACCAAGTTACAACATCGAGTTAAACCGTTCATTATCCATTGTTCGGCATAATGAAGTTAACTTACTTCCTTAATTCTACACAAAGTAACTGAAAGTCAGGCGACTCGCCGAATATATGCACTGGCCAGACCTGTTTGATTTACCGTGACAAACTCACTGTTGGACTGCTATTCATTCGTGATTCTATTTACACGTTTAGATGACTTGTTTGCACTCGGTAGCGAAGAGTCTCTCGCGGGTGGCACGTGAGTTTGTACAGTATAAGATCACCTGACTTAGGCGTGTAGCTAACTATAGCCTTTTTTGGCTAGTATTTTTGGGCTTTAATATTTCGGGGACATGAATATTGTCCAGGGATCCCGTTTACAACGTTTTCTTTCGTTGTATTAGTCAGATTTTGAGTAGCAACAAAAATAAACACAATTATCCAGAAAACAACCAGCAAGAACCCCATGCCTTGCTGAGGTAATCCACACATTTCCCCTCACGAATATTTGACAATGTTTAAGTTTCCTCTCAAGGTAGGCTACTCACCTCGGTCAATATCAGTAGGCTAACTACTTGTATGCAAGTGTTAGTGTTGTGCTATCAGGTCGATGATAATCATTCAAAGATCCTTTAATGTCCCGTGCTGCACGTGACTCAACTGCGTCTCTAGCAAAAGCGCCAACTGTCTGCACGCGCTCCAACATTGCAGAACGAACGATCATTTTCATCATTGTTCGTCATTTTTCATATTCAACTAATTATGTAGCCTACATTGAAATTGAACTCGCCCTTGATTTTCACCATCCGTCTCGGGGAGATGGGACTAAGGACAGGTTCCAACCACCTGCTGGCGGTGTGTGTTTCCTGAGACCGACAGCTCACATTGCTCAGTCTTCCAAAAAATATCCACCTGGGCACCTGAGTTTTCCAACTGGGCACCTGCGTGTTCAAGCAATGAACGCAAATAAATGTGCAGTTACATGAATATCCGCAACTTAATGAAAAGCGACTCAATTGCGTGAAGTTAAAGATATATTTACTTGATAAATGTTTATAATCCGCAGTTTTCCAGTCACAATGTAACGCTGTTCCCCGTAGCTTTGTAGAGCCTCAGTATGCGATTATCCTTCAGCACGCTGGTGTCAGAATCGCGCGTGAGACAATGAACTACTTTTGGAGGGAGATTCTGCAGCTCAGATGCACACATGCATGCGCACGCGCGCACACACACGCGCAGACACACAGAATCAGTCTGGTCCTTTCAGCTTTTTTCTGGAAGTGGGACCAGGTAATAAAGGCCCGTGAGGGTGACTGAGCCTGACTCTGCCTGTCTGTACCTCTCTCTCCAAGGTGCTGGGGACCAAGCACTGTTCACGTCTCTGTACAACCCACTGGCATTGCAGCTGCCCCGGGAACCCATGGAGTGGAGGAGGTGAGCCACCGCAATGGCATTGCTGGGATATAGATGCACACAGTCCAGTGCTCCATTCCAAAAACACAGAATCTACTTTCCACCCATCCTATTCACATTAACAAATATAGTGTGTGTTTTTTCTTTGTAATTTTTGGGACAGTTTATAATTTTAATATTTAGCGAATAATTGTATTTGCTGAACACTGATTTAATAATAAACTATCTAGAGAGGACTTTTCATTGAAAGAAGTAAGCAATTCAAAGTGCTTCACAATCAAATAAACAGACAGCACATAAAGAATAGAGGAAAATGCAAACAAAATCATACATTTAAATTAACAGTTGCATAAAAACTGGTTTTAAAAAGTATGCTTTCAGTTGAGACTTAAAAGTAGTGCTGGCTGAAGCTTCTCTTATTATTTGTGGCAAGCTGAATTGTGTCAGTGCTTTTTGGGGTTAAACTTTTAAATAACTTACTTTGGTAAATCAAAAAAAAAAAATCCAAAACCACAATGGAGTTGTTTAGCCTTCTGAACAGCCCCATTGTGGTTGACTCAAGCTTTGCATTTCTTTGCCTTGCTTCCTGTGCTAATAGATCATAACAATATTGCACTGTTGGTATAGAAATAAAAGTCAGTTAAATAAAAGCCCAGTTAAATCACAGCTTCAAAACTATGACATCAAATTAAACCAGTTTGTGTGTTACATAGCCTGGAGCATTGCTCTTTCCAGTCAGCAGTTTTCAGATATCGGAACAAGCCCAGATCCGAGAGACCAGAGAGAGATGTCTTCCTATTGTGTTTTGTGTGCTTGCATGGATGTTTGTGGGTGTGTGTGTGCATGTGGGTGTGTGCGTTTGTGTGTGTCTGTCTGTATGTCCGTCAGCCTGTGTGAGTATGGGTGTGTGTGTCTGTTTGCATGTCTGGCTAATTTTTTCATATGATTTTCTCTGTGCATGGTGATGTTTTTGCTTGACTGTGTCTGTCACGTTTTCCAAAAATTGAGTTTGAACAAATCTCATAATTTAGAAATTTGGTAGAATTTGTTTGAAATGTCTATAGTCAAAATTTCAGTAAAATGTTGCCTAAATGTATAATTATTAGTTTTAATTTCCTATTAAACCTGTAGCTAAAATGGGCTTAAATGCAGGCTAAATAGGCTAAATAAAACTCTCAAACTCGGTCCTGGGGCCCCCCTGTGTATGCTGGTTTTCGTTCCAACCACAATTGCGATCCGAGAATTTTAACAAGCTGTTAATGTTTCTTAATTGCACTTTTCATGTTTTGATGGATTATTTACCATCTTAAGCCAAATTATGTCAGAAAATAGCTATGCATGCCATGTAGAATAAATGTCCCATGTTCACATTTTGCTGTGTGTGTGAGTGCGTGCGTGGTTCCCTTGTCCCCTACACAGACGTGGTGACTAGTGCTAATGGTTGTCCCCATTAGGTCTTATGGACGTGCACCAAAGATGATTCACCTGGAGGCCAACTTTGTCCAGTTCAAAGAAGATCTGCTTCCCAAAGAAGGAAACAGAGCCCTCCTCACATTCCCCTTCTTGCACATTTACTGGACCGACTGCTGTGTGAGTACTGAGTCAAATTGTTGCATGAGCACTAAACCAGTCTACTGCTTTGTGAGTACTGAATCATTATCCCATGTGACTGAGTACTCAATACACTTTTGTACCAGATCTGTCTGATGCTGTTTCAGTACAGAATCTACCTGTTGCTGAGTGAGCAATGAATCTATCAGTAGGTGTTGAAATGTGAGAAATTGTATGTGTGTGTGTGTGTGTGTGTGTGTGTGTGTGTGTGTGTGTGTGTGTGTGTGTGTGTGTGTGTGTGTGTGTGTGTGTGTGTGTGTGTGTGTGTGTTAGTGAGTGAGTGAGTGAGTGAGTGAGTGAGTGAGTGAGTGAGTGAGTGAGTGAGTGAGTGAGTGAGTGAGTGAGTGAGTGAGTGAGTGAGTGAGTGAGTGAGTGAGTGAGTGAGAGTGAGTGAGTGAGTGAGTGAGTGAGTGAGTGAGTGAGTGAGTGAGTGAGTGAGTGAGTGAGTGAGTGAGTGAGTGAGTGAGTGAGTGAGTGAGTGAGTGAGTGAGTGAGTGAGTGAGTGAGTGAGTGAGTGAGTGAGTGAGTGAGTGAGTGAGTGAGTGAGTGAGTGAGTGAGTGAGTGAGTGAGTGAGTGAGTGAGTGAGTGAGTGAGTGAGTGAGTGAGTGAGTGAGTGAGTGAGTGAGTGAGTGAGTGAGTGAGTGAGTGAGTGAGTGAGTGAGTGAGTGAGTGAGTGAGTGAGTGAGTGAGTGAGTGAGTGCGTGAGTGCGTAAGTGTGGAAGCTGCCCCTCAGTGTTTCTGTTGTGTTTTTGGGAGTCTGAGGACCGACGGGGCCTTAACATCAGTGTTCTGTCCACATGGCAGTGATATATAAGGCTCGTGGAGGTGTGCAAGGCCTCATTGCCAGTGACCAGAGAGTCCATGTTGATGTCAGTGTCGTGTGTGCATAAAGAACACGGGACTGTGCCGGACGCTGGTATCGGCGTCTTGCGTTATGGTGCCGACGTCGCGTCTGTCCCCAGGACACCGAGGCGTACAAAGCTTCGGTGAAGGAGGACATGCTGCGCTGGCAGAGCCTGCTCCGGCTCCACGGCTCGCTGGACTGGCTCATCGTTGTGGTGGAGAGCGACAGCAAGAAGAAGAACAAGACCAACATCCTGCCCCGCACCTCCATCATGGATAAGATCCGCAGTGATTTCTGCAACAAGCAGAGCGACAGGTATGCTAGCAAGGCGGCGGGTGCACGCTAGAGAATCAACCGCAAGTCTAGCTGAGCGGCAGGCACGGTAGCGGAGAGACGTGTAGGCTAGCAGGCCATCAGGCACACTCTCGCATTGATGGTACACTCTAGCAGACAACCCGAAACCTCGCCCCCTCCCCCCACCTTGGCTATGTCTGGTTCCAGTTTCAATAATAGGTCATTTTTGTTTCTCACCCTGGGGCCACATGTATAAAACTCTGAGTAAAAGAATGCGTAAAAGAACGCTCAGGGTGAAAGTCGGAAATCTTAAATCTTAAAAAAAGTTTTGCATTTTGTACCTCTGCCTTTCTGTCACGATGTCGCCATATGTATTGCGTATGTATGGTGTCCATCATGTGCAGAGGTACGCAGATTCTCACAGCACGTGTTATATTATACATCTGAATTTCTGCGTGGAAAACCGATTACGCGGTTTTCTGCGGGCATTTTTCTGCTCAGCACTGTTTATACATGTGGCCCCTGGTCTTACTCACGCCCCCCAAGGTGCGTGGTTTTGTCGGACCCGCTGAAGGAATCGTCCCGGGCGCAGGAGTCCTGGAGCTCGTTCCTGACCAAGCTGCGCACGCTGCTGCTCATGTCCTTCACCAAGAACCTGGGCAAGTTCGAGGACGACATGCGCACGCTGCGTGAGAAGCGTACTGAGCCCGGCTGGAGCTTCTGCGAGTACTTCATGGTGCAGGTAAGCTTCTCTCTGTAACAAAAACCCCCAACTAGGCCGCCTCATATTTTGAGATTTTTTTCCACTGTGAGGCAAACCTCCCTTTCCAGCCTCTGAGGCCATGCCTCCTTGGGACTGTCTGATGTCCAATTTGGTAATCGCTGGTCTGTCATTCAATGAGCCTGAGATTATACATTTTGTGTGCGTTATGTGTGTTCGTATGTGTATTTGTGTGTGGAAAAGTTTGAGATCATTCACACGCGAGTATACACGGCAAGTCCAATGCGTCTCTCTGTCCCTGTGTTGTGTCCGGAGAAGCTGCCGTTTTGCGACTGTTTCACGTGTGTGTGTGTGTGTGTAATGTTTATCTGTTCTCGTGCTGTGGCAGGAGGAGCTGGCTTTTGTGTTTGAGATGCTGCAACAGTTTGAAGACGCTCTGGTTCAGTACGATGAGCTGGACGCCCTCTTCACGCAGTACGTCCTCAACTTTGGGGCTGGAGGTAATGTAATTCCGGTCTCTGCTCTCTGTAGTGTAGGGCTAGATGTAGGATACTTTCTGTCTCTCTTTTCTAGTGTGGGGCTAGATGTAGGATACTTCCTGTCTCTCTTTTCTAGTGTGGGGCTGGATGTAGGATACTTTCTGTCTCTCTTTTCTAGTGTGGGGCTGGATGTAGGACACTTCCTGTCTCTCTTTTCTAGTGTGGGGCTGGATGTAGGACACTTCTTGTCTCTCCTCTTTGTAGTCTGTGGGTCTAGATCATAGGCATGGGTATATTAACTAGACAGGAAAGTATGCCCTCAGCCAACCGAAGTTATAGAAGGACCCAGAAATAAGCCTGTACTGCACCTGTCTCTGTGCTGTGAGCGCAAAAGATTGGAGCTCCCATTAAAATGAATAGGAAATATCAGACCTTTGATGGCGAAATTAAACTTCCCTGATGATATTTTTACACTCGATTAACGGTCGTCACGTTTCATTTGAAAAGCAGATTATGAAAATATGTTCAATTTTTAACACTCCTGGGCCAAAACAATCATTCTGCTACACATAATGAATACTCTGATCACAAAAAAATTGACCGGTTATGTTTTCTTTGGTTGTCAAATCAGCTTGGGTTTCGCATAGATTTCAATGGGCAGAAAGCTCTTTTGCGCTCAGCAAGCATACTGCCGGGTGCTTCACTGCCTGGCCCCTCCCACCCTCTCCAGTTCCTGTACACGCTCTATGGTCTGGATGTCAGGCACTTCCTGTCTCTCCCCTCTGTAGTGTGGGGTAGATGTAGGATACTTCCTGTCTCTCTTCTGTAGTGGATATAGGGCACTTCCTCAGAAAAGCATTAAGAGAGCTTAGGTAGATTATACCCTGTAACCTCCAAAAAACACTTCCACTTAAAGGTTGTATCAGCGATTTTGGGTGGAAACATAAATGATCACATTCATCTGATTTTTCCTCACGATCCGCTAGCTGCCCGCCCCATAAGCAGGCCGTCAAAAAACCGCGTCTCTGTAGGCAGCCTATGCTCCGAGATCGTACACAAAAACAAATGGTACTACCAACCACTCAAAACCAAAATAAACAGTATTCCAACCAATCACAATGATCTGCACAAACGCTAATACTCTTATCTCGCTGAAATCTTGACGGATTTACAAACGGTTTGGTTTCTTACAAACGTTATTAACGTGGTTATAATTCTGGATGCTTGAACACTATTTTTTAAAACATAACATAATTATTCACAAGTATGTTTGTTTGGGATTTCGCTTCAGAAGTGACGTCACGTTTGTGCAGATCATTGTGATTGGTTGGAATACTGTTTATTTTGGTTTTGAGTAGTTGGTAGTTTGTGTACGATCTCGGAGCATAGGCTGCCTACAGAGACGCGGTTTTTTGACGGCCTGCTTATGGGGCGGGCAGCTAGCGGATCGTGAGGAAAAATCAGATGAATGTGATCATTTATGTTTCCACCCAAAATCGCTGATACAACCTTTAAGGTATGTCCAGGCTGCCTGCACAGATCAGTGTATTTATCGGTAAATAGGTTTTTGTAGGTTCTTAGGGGCTAATTATACAAAATAATGAGAGAGGGAGTACATCTCACCTCCCTCACACACACACACACACACACACACACAAAGCCCTGGTTTTCAATCACCATTTATCCCTTAATTTAAACTTTCCTTTAAATGCAAGTTATTAGTTATTTTATTCCGCTTTTTCTTTTTTTTTTACAGTGAGTGCATATAAAAATGATCGAGGGCTTAAATCTGGGGCTTCCAATCTTATCCCTGAAGGCCTGTTGCTGTTGTAGTTGAATTAGGTGTTTTATTGCTGGGATTGCTTCCGCTCTGGCCCTTATCAGATCGGACACCCCTGGCTTAAATCACCGGCCGTAAAGCAGTCCGCGGTAGGATCTGACGGCGCGCATGCCTGCCGCGTTTGTGTCTGCGCAGACGGGGCTAACTGGCTGGGCTCGTTCTGTGCCCCGGTGCGCAGCTGGAACGGCCTGGTGCTGCGCCGGCCCATAGACATGGAGAAGAGGGAGCAGATCCAGGGGGGCCAGGTCAGCCTGCTGGACCTGCGCAGCTACCTGTTCTCCCGCCAGTGCACGCTGCTCGTCTTCCTGCAGAGGCCGTGGGAGGTGACGCAGCGCGCCCTGCAGCTGCTGCACAACTGCGTGCAGGAACTGCACCTGCTGGAGGTACTGACCCCCCCCTGACACCCCGCCCCCCCCCCCCCGTCACCGCAACCCACGCACCCATGCAACATACTCCCCCCTCTCTCCCAGAGGGCTGTCGGTCTCCTCCTCCTCCAGTTAATCTCTCTCTCTCTCTCTCTCTCTCTCTCTCTCTCTCTCTCTCTCTGTCCCCCACTCTCTAATTCAAATTCAAGATGCTCTTTGGCAGGAAATACATTTTCAGAAATGAGCAAAGCTTCTCTCTCACATGTTTTTCCTTCGTGCCTGGGGCCGCACGTATACAACTCTTGAGTAAAAGAATGCGTAAAAGAACGCTCAGGGTGAAAGCCGGAAATCTGCTTAAAAAAAAGTTTTGCATTTTCTACCTCTGCCTTTCGGTCACGGTGTCGCCATATAACACTGACGCCAAACATCGCGTACGTATGGCGTCCGTCGTGTGCGGAGGTACGCAGATTCTCACAGCACGTGTTATATTATACATCTGAATTTCTGCGTGGAAACTCGCTTACTTTCTGAGGGCATTTCTCTGCTCAGCACTGTTTATACATGTGCCATACAGGTGCTTGGTCCCTGGTGAGTTTGTGCTGACTCAGTTCAGCTGCAGAAATGTTGATTATAGTGTCAAATTTACATGTTTTTTTCTTTCTGTTCAGCATTCCTATGAATTGGAATATCAATGTAATTTGATATTGATGTGAAATCTGGGGCGTTGTCTGAAATGAGCTCTGCTCACCAATGTGCAGGGTGACTGACGTGCAGGCCACTGAGCCCAAGGCTGAGCTCTGTGTCGTTGCAGGTGTCTGTGCTGCAGGGGGCGCTAGACTGCTGGGTGTTCCTCAGCTGCCTGGAAGTGCTGCAGAGAATCGAGGGGTGCTGCGACCGAGCTCAGCTGGAAGCCAACTGCTCCCACACCGTGGGGCTGTGGGCCTACTCCTCTGAGAAGGTACTCCACTACACTACTAATACACTACTTCTCCTACTACTACACTAATGCCTCACTGTTCACTGCTGACACACCAGGGGCCTTTGGACATATTTCTCTGAGAAGAGTCTCTATTTCTGCACTACTAATAGAAGACACCATCACTATACCACGCGGCAGTGTAGTATAGTGGTTAAGGAACTGGTCTTGTAACCGAAAGTTTTCGATTCCCAGGTAGGACACTGGCGTTGTACCCTTGAGCACGGTACTTAACCTGAATCGCTTCAGTATATATCCAGCTGTATAAATGGAAATGGAAATGGAAAATGCAAAAAAAAAGTTGTGTAAGTCGCTCTGGATAAGAGCGTCTGCTAAATACCTGTAATGTAATGTAATGTAATGTAATACCAACACTCTAACTGCTCACTTTCACTGTTCCCAAACCATTCTCCTACGCTACTCTCTCAGCACTCACTATTCACTGTCATGGCAGGCACAGGTCTCTCACTTCTCTGTCGTTACTCCCTTAATACTCACTGGTACGATGCCACACTCGTCTGTGGCCTGTGCTCTCTGGCACAGTTCCCTAATTAAAAACCGGTGGTCCGTGCATCTGCGTCACACACGAGTGCCATAAACCATTTCCCCTCTCACGACGAGGCCAACCATCTACGGACCTCACAACTGATTCGGGGTATGCAAGCCACAGCTTCCTGCATCTGCTTCTCTCACCCCCACCTCTCTCTCTCTCTCTCTTTCTCTCTCGCTCTCTTTATCACTCTATCTTTATCTGTCTTCTCTCTCTCTCTCTCTCTATGGCAGTGTACATATAGAGCAGAAAGCAGGGCAAGGGGCAGTGGCACTTTTAAACAGGATGGTGAAAGCCAGAGTTAATGTTGATTTTGCGTATTATAAGTCTATGAGCACCCTGGAGGATTTCCAAACCGTGTGGTGCTGCAGAGGAGCAATATGCTCCGTATCGGACGGTGAATTATTATTTACCCTTTGAGTGACCTCTGAGTGGTAGTTTTTGTCTTGCTTTATGAGATTTGTAAGTGTTGATTTGTCTTCATGTTACGTTTTCTTTATGTCTTTTTAAGATTTGCGTGTTTTTTTTTGTTTGGTTGGGTTGGTATATGGCGCTTCAACACTAGACAAATAAAGGGGGTTGTTAACCCTTTAATGGCCGCTCAACCGTTTGGTAGAGCACGTTTTGAGTCTTGATATCTTGTTGAAAAATATGTCGGACTTAACTCCACCTGATTGAGCCATCTCTATCGGTGTACGTGGTAGAGATGGCTCAATCAGGTGGAGTTAAGTCCAACATATTGTTCAACAAGATATCAAGACCCAAAAGAGTGCTCCACCAAACGGTTGAGCGGCCATTAAAGGGTTAAAATTCAAAATTCTCTCTCTATGTCTCCGTATCTCTCTCTCACACACACAGCTGAAGTCTCTGGGCTCACTGTGTGGCCTGATGTCGGAGAACAGACCCGACTCTGAGGACCTGAACAGAACCGTGGACCTGCTTGCTGGACTGGGGATTGAGAGACCTGAAACAGGTGGGGGGAAAGGAGAGGAGAGTGTGAGAGGAGCCTGAGAACAGGGAAAGGGAGCGAATGAGAGAAGAAGAGAGGGAAAGAGGGGGACAGCAAGACGGAGGTAGAGGGAGATGGGGAGAGCTGTCTTGCGCAGAACATGTGATTTGTCTTTAGGGCTAATCTCTCTGTGGTTGTTCTCTGAGTGTTTGCGTGAGAGTTATTACTAGACAAGAAAATAAATGTAATCTCTAATGTCTTGTGTTTTCTTCTATGTAACGCAGCCAGCAGCCTGCAGAGCCCCTACAAAAAACTCAAAGAAGCCTTATCTTCAGTGGAAGCTTTTGAAAAACACTATCTGGTGAGAGCTGAAACAGTCAGGACTGTCCTTTAAGATCATGTAAATTAGTTAATGTGTTCACCTGATGAGCTAGTTCATTATACCCCTATCTCACTGTAGAGCAGGAACCACTGGTTTATTATACCCCTATCCCACTGTAGAGCTATAATCACTGGTCTATTATACCCCTATTCCACTGTAGAGCTATAACCACTGGTTTATTATACCCCTATCCCACTGTAGAGCTATAACCACTGGTCCATTATACCCCTATTCCACTGTAGAGCTGTAACCACTGGTCCATTATACCCCTACCCCACTGTAGAGCTGTAACCACTGGTCCATTATACCCCTATTCCACTGTAGAGCTATAGCCACTGGTTTATTATACCCCTATCCCACTGTAGAGCTATAACCACTGGTCCATTATACCCCTATTCTACTGTAGAGCTATAGCCACTGGTTTATTATACCCCTATTCCACTGTAGAGCTATAACCACTGAGTCATTACACCCCTATTCCACTGTAGAGCTATAACCACTGGGTCATAATATAACCCACCCCTCCTCTCCCCTCTCTTCCCCTCTGTCTCAGGATCTGACTCACGCAGCTATGGAGATGTACAGAGCTATCGGCAGGATGCGATCGGCCCGGCTGGTGGGGAAGAGCCTGGCTGAGTTCTACATGTAAGAGAGAGTGTCCTCTGGGATACTGTATGTATGAACGCGTGCGCATGCTTGGCATTTTATAGTTTGCCACCAGGGTCTGGGTAGGGTGTCATGTTGACTGCCCTGAGGTTACGGAAGGACACTGTGTGGTCAACTCTGTGGTAACCCTGTTTAACCCTGTTGTCTTGGTGACAGAAGTGCAAGCACGTACTGCCTGCGCCCCTACAGTCCGCCCTGTCTGACACATGTCTGGCATTCGAATGGTCCAAAAAAAAGCTCCTTTTTCTTTTCCTTGCAACTTTTCCTTGACCTCTCCAGAAAACGTCATGGGGGTCAAGGAAAAGTTGGAAGGAGAGATTTACAAGGAATCTAGCGTCTACTGTGGAATTAGAACCTCCTTCTCTACCTTGCGTCATGGTGCGATGTCCAGTCGTATTGATGTGACTGTTCAACATAGCGAACTACAACTTCACGAAAAAGTACGACAAAAGGCGCATCATTGTTTGTATTTCACTTGAACTGTTCGCTTTATTTCGGCAAAATTTAGCCTCTTAATAAATTTGGTGTATTGTCTGATTGTGTCATTGTTTGTTTACATTCTATTATAAGGCAATACTAACCAACAATACTAGCTATTCACATTTAGATTTCTGGCATTTCTCAGATGTTCGCCTCGTCGTTTGAATTTGGTAATTCGGTCGGTTCCGGAAAACTCAGATGCTTATGTAAACATGGGCGGCATTGCATTGTGGGCCGCGAATACTACGTTCCTTCTGAAAAGGATAGTCCAGAGCATCCTTTGTGAAAGGATGGATAAAAGGAATCGTGAAGCTCCTTTCCTTCTCAATATAAGAAATTCGAACGGTCCTTAGCATGGCTGCCCGGAAACTATTTCCGGTTCATGCGATCTAAAGGATCCTTCCTTGCTTGAATTTGACTATTCGAATGCAGCCATAACCTTTCTCTGAAGGTTCAATCAAGCTGGGTCACATGACTGAGCTTGATTTTTACTCCTTTGTTTAATATACGGCTGTAAACAGTGTTGTTATTTTACAGAACACATGTCGTCATGTCTGAAACTCGCCCTGGGTTTACTGTATAATCCCCCTTTGGAGCAGCCTGCTGTTCTCAAGCCAGGAGATGAATAGAGACATTTGATTGGTCAGATCGTGAGTGCAGCTCCCTGTTTTGCCGGAGCTGCTCCATCGCAATTATGCAGATGCAAAAAAATGTGTGATTATGTGTGTTTGCTGTGATTGAATTAGTGGAGATTGTTCTGACTGTACATGGTGACTTTACTTTTGTGTGTATGCATGTGTGCCCATTTGTGTCCAACTTGTTGCCTTGACAGGGAACGTTAGTCATGTATGCTAAAATAGGTTTTTGGTGGAGGCCTCCTAATTGCTCTGAGTGTCTCTCTGCAGGAGAAAGGGAGACTCCCGGAGGGCGGAGGGGTTCCTGCAGGACGCTCTGAGCTCCTACGTGTCAGAGGGCTGGTCTCTGCCCATCACCCACACCAGGAAGCAGGTCGCTGAGTGCCACAAACTGCTGAACCAGACCGAGGAGTATCCTTCCACACCCTTGTCTTTCTACCCTATCCCTCCTTCCACATACTCTTACCTCTTCCCCTTCTTCCACTGCCTTCTTCCTTTACCCCACTTTCCACTGTGTGTGTGTGTGTTTGTGTGTGTGTGTGCACTTGACCTCCTTGTAGGTGTGTTATTAATGCCAGTATCAATACCAAGAGGAATTGGGCAAGAGGAGGGGGGTGGGCGGATGATGTCTGTTTCCTTGACAGCCTGCACCAGCTACCTGCAGACGAGTGCCTTGCTGGCTGGCGATGCCAACCTGACGGACAAGGAGCGGGAGCATTTCTGCCAGGAGATCCTGACCTATGCCAGCCACATGTCCGACAGCCAAGGTGAGACACAGCTTTATGCCTGCTGTGTAACTCAGACTGTAGGGCCACTGGGTCACTCAGACTATAGTACTGTAGGGCCACTGGGTCACTCAGACTATAGTACTGTAGGGCCACTGGGTCACTCAGACTGTAATACTGTAGGGCCACTGGGTCACTCAGACTATAGGACTGTAGGGCCACTGGGTCACTCAGACTATAGTACTGTAGGGCCACTGGGTCACTCAGACTATAGTACTGTAGGGCCACTGGGTCACTCAGACTGTAATACTGTAGGGCCACTGGGTCACTCAGACTATAGTACTGTAGGGCCACTGGGTCACTCAGACTGTAATACTGTAGGGCCACTGGGTGACTCAGACTATAGTACTGTAGGGCCACTGGGTCACTCAGACTGTAATACTGTAGGGCCACTGGGTCACTCAGACTATAGTACTGTAGGGCCACTGGGTCACTCAGACTGTAATACTGTAGGGCCACTGGGTGACTCAGACTATAGTACTGTAGGGCCACTGGGTCACTCAGACTGTAATACTGTAGGGCCACTGGGTCACTCAGACTATAGTACTGTACGGCCACTGGGTCACACAGACTGTAGGGCAGCTCAGGCACTCAGGAATGTAAGTTGCTTTGATTTATAAGATACTCTGGATGAGAGTGTCTGCTAGACAGATGTAATTGTAACATAAAGAAATGCGTCTCTCTTGCAGCCAAAAAAGTGGTGTTGAGCATGAGCGCGTTTGCACAGCTGCGGCAGCTGCAGTTCTCCCCGGCGGCGGCGGTGGTGCATGTCGGCGCCGCCCTGCAGCTGGAGCTGCGCCTGCACAGCCTGATGCCCGTCGCCGTGCGGCTGGAGCAGCTGGCCGCCGGTGTGCACTTCAGCCTGGAGAAGGGCGGGGCCAGGGGCGGGGCCGGGGGCGGGGCGCAGTGCCGGGCGGGGACGGTGCGGTTCCCCCAGGAGAGCCCCGCCGGAGCGCAGCCCCGCCCCCGGCCCCCCGCCCTGGAGCTGCACGAGATGCACGACCGCAGCCCCTCGGACCGCACCCTGAACTCCGCGGGCGTGGTCTGCAAGAACGTGCACCTGCTGCTGCGCAGGCGGGGCAGCTCCGCCTCCCTGGACCCGCCCGGGCACGTCGGCGTCGCCGTGGACGACGGGGCCCAGCTGCTGAAGACCAGCGAGGTGGTGCTGTCACCTGGCAACAACAGCATTATCTTCACTGCCCCTGTAAGCCTGCTGCTGCTACTTTATACAGTATTACTATAATACAGTGCATCCGGAAAGTATTCACAGCGCTTCACTTTTTCCACATTTTGTTCTGTTACAGCCTTATTCCAAAATTGATTAAATTCATTTTTTTCCCTCAAAATTCTACACACAACACCTCATAATGACAATGTGAAAAAAGTTTTTTTGAGATTTTTGCAAATTTATTAAAAATAAAAAAATAAAATTTCTCATTTACATAAGTATTCATACCCTTTGCTTTAACGTATTTTTAAAGTATCATATTTCATATTTGGTCGCATATCCTTTACATGCTGTTACTTCCTGAAGTCTGTGACCATCAACATCAAAAAACTGTCGATATCTTATTTTCAGGTACTGTTACAAGCGATACTATAACCTCTCTGCATTTGAATGGATCTCTATGGAAATTGGGGGGTGAGACTAGATTCAGCTGTAAATTACACTGGTACAGTATGGAACACATGGCTGGCTAAATGGCTGTAAGTTATCAAGGGTCTGAGCTATCAAACGAGCCCCAAACCATCACTCTGTTGCCAGATATGGAGTAGATGTGGATGGATCACTTTAAGGGTTGTTTCTCCTGACTTTTTTCCCCATAGAGTTCTATAGGAAAATGAGTCCGGAGAAATAACCCTTGCAGTGATCCATCCACATCTTTTTTAATACGTTAAAGCAAAGGGTATGAATACTTATGTAAATGAGAAATTTTAGTTTTTTATTTTTAATAAATTTGCAAAAATCTCAAAAACTTTTTTCACATTGTCATTATGGGGTGTTGTGTGTAGAATTTTGAGGGAAAAAATGAATTTAATCAATTTTGGAATAAATGCTGTAACAGAACAAAATGTGGAAAAAGTGAAGCGCTGTGAATACTTTCCGGATGCACTGTAAGTATATGACGTACTACAATAAATACATAAATACTTAACACAAAGATGCCCTACTTATGCACTATTTAGTATGGTCTTAGTGGGACTGTTAATAATAAATAACTTTTTAGTTTCCGAACATTACCATCAACAGACGTTCATCACATGATTCTACGCATTTATCGAACACATCTCGAGAAGGCAAGAGGAGGAAACACCGGGCCAAATTACACGAATGCAAATTTTAAATGTGGTGAAATGCCTTTACAGACACCTGGGGCCACATGTATAAACAGTGCTGAGCAGAAAAATGCCCTCAGAAAGCCGCGTAAGCAAGTTTCCATTCAGTAATTGAGATGTATAATATAACATGTGCTGTGAGAATCTGCTTACCTCTCCACACGATGGACACCATACGTACGCAATGTTTGGGGTGATATGTGTGATATGGTGACACCGTGACCGCAAGGCAGAGGAAGGAAATGCAGAACTTTTTTTAAGCAGATTTCCGACTTTCACCCTGAGCGTTCTTTTACGCGTTCTTTTATGCGTTCTTTTACTCAGAGTTTTATACATGTGGCCCCTGGCTTTGTTTTTATATCAACTAGCTCACCTCCTGAATAGTCAGGAAATACGTTGAGACCTTAATGACGCCTCTGATACCACTGATACTTTGCTTTATTAGGAACACTCTCCTGCTGTCAACTGCCTAGACATACAAAAAGGTCTTGATGTGTTTGAGTACTTATCTGCCTGAGTACTCTGCCTCTGGTTGAGACATGTAGGGTCAGAAGAAGCGGTATTTCTTGATTAATCAGGGAAAAAAGGCGCGGCCGCCTGTACACCTCTTTCCATAGTAACGTCGCGGGTTCTGTGACCCCGCCCCCTTCCTGTCTTACAGAGTCGAGAGCCGGGCACCTACACCCTGAGGCAGCTGTGTGCCACGGTGGGGCAGGTGCAGTTCGTCCTGCCCCACATCTACCCCATTGTGCAGTACGAGGTGTACTCCCAGGAGCCCCAGCTCACGATTGAGCCCCTCGCAGGTCAGTCTGCTCACCCCATGAGCTGTCCTCCCGTTCCCCATAGAGCAAGACCAGACTGGTAACGGGAAGTGGAGGATAAAGCTATGACACCGCGTGACCCCGCACAATGTGTGTATCCTTTATTCCCATGTGACCTGCGTTCTCATGCGACCTCGCCCTGGGATGTCTTCCGCACAAGTGACCTTTTTGTCCTGTGACCTTTTCCCCAAGTGACCTTCATCCTCATGTAGCCTTTTCCCTGGTTTTGTTTCCTAGACAACCTGCTGGCAGGTTTCCCGCAGAGGGTGAAGTTCACCATTGTCACGGGTCACTACAGCATTAAGAAGGGTGATGCACTGCAGCTGAGTAACAGGGATGCCATGCCCATCTTGCAGTCTTCCACCTGCTCCGCCTACATTCTCTCCAGCACTGGAGGTCAGTATATGGACCACAGTTATGGTGAGGAGTCCATTCTTGACTTAGACTGGCGGTTTGGGTTCAGTAAATGGGTAAAGCTGGTGGTTAGGTTTCAGTAAATGGGTCAGGTTTGTGCAAGTCGGTTTTAGGACATTTTTGTTTAGTGTGAACTACCAAGTTTTAGATGGTCTACCGATGACTGCTGTGGTGGTTAAGATTCAACATGTGTGAGTATTTTGGTTTAAAGATGAGATGGATCCATTCATTATAGACTACATGGCCAAAAGTATATGGACACCTGCTCATCCATTCCAAAATCATGGCAATTAATCTGGAACTTTTCCCCTATAACAGCCTCCCTGCTATAACAGCCTCCATTCTTCTGGGAAGGTCTTCCACTAGATGTTGGAACCATGAAAAACAGCCCCAGACCAAGCGGTGTCTAGATACTTTTGGCCACATAGTGTATGTTATTATGGAGACAATCATGTAAGTCGTTAACAGTGGGTCATGTAATCTAATCAGTACCACTGTAGGGTCATTTTTGGAAAAAATCTAAACTGGGTTTTAGGGCAGGGTCAATGCACAGGTCACTCTAACCCCAGACGATGGCGGAAGACAGCAAAAGGAAGTGGTGGTATTTACTAGTGATTGCAGGTCCATTGGCCAGGCTTCTTCTCTCCCTCTCTACATTTGTTCTTTCTCCCTCTCTCCCTCTCTCCTCTCTCTTCTTTCGCTGTGCCGTAGAGCGTGTGGGAGAGGGCGTCCTCTCTGTGCAGTCCTCTGAGAAAGTGACCAGTATATCGCTGCCCCTCGCCCCTCCCTACCACACCATCCAGTTCCAGCTGGAGGCGCTGTGCCACATCCCGCCCACGCCGCCCCGGCCCGAGACCCAGCGCCTCACCAACGGCGAGCTCCAGCACTGGGCCAAGACCCGCAAGCGAGCGGACAGCGGCATAGCCGCCATCGACCACAAAGTGCGTGTGATACAACTATACTACTGTAGATACTGGAAGTAGTGTTATCATTGGGTGTCATTGTAAGATTTGACTGGCTAGCTCCTTGTTTTTAACTTTTTCCAATACGTACATGTTGTATGTGATGCCAGTAAAAGACTTGATTGAACTGAATTGAAAAAAGGTAGAGAGAGCGAGAGAGAGCGAGAGAGAGCGAGAGAGAGCGAGAGAGAGCGAGAGAGAGCGAGAGAGAGAGAGAGAGAGAGAGAGCGAGAGGGAGAGAGAGGGAGAGAGAGAGGGAGAGAGAGGGAGAGAGAGAGGTCAGGCAGATGCATATTTCACACGTACAGTACACACATGGGTACACTGATACAAACATGCACACATGGACCTATATATATATACATGCACACATGCACCTATACTGACATACAGACATATACAGACAATGACTCCGACTCACACAATTATTTCCCATTTTTTCCCAGATGGCATATAGTGTCGTCAGTAATGCTCTAGCTAAAGTACTCTTAGTAGTACTGTGTGTGTATAGTTGAAGTACTTAAATAATGTGGCGTATAGTTGAAGTACTCTTTCCTTCTCTGTCCACAGATATCCGTTGACTGCCCCTGGTCTATATACTCCACACTCATAGTCCTGACGTTCCACATCCCCTTCAAATCCAAACACTCCCTGCTCTCAGTTGGGAAGAGGTGAGTGTCTCTTTATTTTAATTTTATTTGCACATAAGGTAAGGTAAAACAAAGCAGGTGCAGGTGAGGTAAAAGAATCGCCATGGGGCTTATAAGGAGACCTCACCATTCAAAGATTAATTGCATGATGTAATCAATCAAATATATACAGTGCCTTCCATAATGTTTGGTCCAAAGACATATTTTCTTCTTGATTTGGCTCTGTGGTCTGTACAATTTTATATTTGTAATCAAACAATTCATATGTGGTTAAACTGCAGATTCTCAGCTTTTATTAAAGGGTATTTTTATAGATTTTGAAGCCATTTTTTCCAAGACATTATGGCTCCCTGAAATGGGGAGTTATGTATATAAAGTGTTGTCATTTCTACATGGTGAAACCAAAATATAAAAAACCCTTTAATAAAAACTGAGAATTTGCACTTGAACCACATGTGAATTGTTTGATTACAAATATTTAAATGACTTATATTTCCATAGAGTCCAATAGGAAAATGATTTAGGAGAAACAACCCTTAAAGAAATGCATCCAGATCTACTCAATATAGTGTGATGGTTTGAGGCTCGTTTGATACCTCAGACCCTTGATGACTTACAGCCATTTAGCCAACCATTGATTCGATTCTGTTCAAATCTATGTTACAGCTAGTCAATCTAGTCTCCTCCCCAATTCCCATAGAAATCCATTCAAATGCTGAGAGGTTATAGTATCACTTGTAAGAGTACCAGAAAATAAGATATCAAGAGTCTTTTGATGTTGTTGGGTCACAGACATCAGAAAGTCATGGCATGCAAAGCATATGCAACCAAATAATAAATATGATGACTTTATTTAAGTTTATGTTAATTTGTCCATTTACTTTTGGTCCCCTAAAATGGGGGGGACTATGTATAAAAAGGGCTACAATTGCTACATGGTTCACCCGATATGGATTTGCAAACCCTCAAATTAAAAGAAAGTCTGCACTTTAACCTCATAGTCACTGTTCTGTTTCAAATCCAATGTGCTGGAGTACAGAGCCAAAACAACCAAAGATGTGTCACTGTCCAAACACTTTTGGAGTACACTGTATACCGTAGTTCATTCCAATCGCTTATTTTCACTCCTTGCATCGTTAGCTCCGCCCAACAGAGGACGCAAGGAAAGGATGCAAGGGAGGACAGAGGAATGGAGGCAACATGCATTAGGCAAATGGAACGTCCTTGCTCAGTCAAACGTCAGCATCATATTACGTTTACGTGCTTAACGATAATGCTTTTTTGCCTCTTTTTCATGAATAAATGTGTTTTTTGTTAGTCATAGAGAATGAGTATCATATGGATTAAAGCGAATTATAATGGAAAGGAATGGTAAAATTGGATTTATGTAGGGGTGTAACCACTACGTGGCGGATCTGGAGAGGTGGATAATTTATTCACGTCACGCGTTCTGAAAAAAGATTTCCGCAAAGGCTACATTCCTGTTTCCTCACTGAAGTAGCCTCCTTGTTCCTTGCTCCTCCGAGGAGCATTTAGCGGTTTGGAGATGGCGAATCTCGATCAATTTGCGGGTCAGGCGAGGACCGAGGAGACGAGGACGGATAAAATAAGCGATTGGAATGAAACCCATAGTGTCATGTCGTTATCTGCCCTTTGACCTCTGCCCCCAATGTGGCCAACAGGAAGTACATCCAGGTGTGTGTGCAGAATGTGTCTGAGATGAAGTTCCACCTAGTGGAGCAGAGCCTGGCAGAGAGGGAGGGGACCTTGCTGGAGCTGCAGTCTCTCAATGCCAAAACACAGCAGGTAAACTGCACCCCTCACGTCCACACTCACACCTGTGCACCCTTATTTATGCTGCTCACAGCCGTTCATGCTCCGGATACACTATCTGCTCAAAGCCATTCACAGACTCCTGAATGTGATGTTGGGAGTGTGATGTGGGTGATGTGATGCCAGGAGTATGATGTGGGTGATGTGATGTTGGGAGTATGATGTGGGTGATGTGATGCCAGGACTATGATGTGGGTGATGTGATGCTGGGAGTGTGATGTGGGTGATGTGATGTTGGGAGTATGATGTGGGTGATGTGATGCTGGGAGTGTGATGTGGGTAATGTGATGTTGTGAGTGTGACGTAGGTGATGTGATGTAGGAAGTGTGACCTGGGTGATCTACCGTTTGTCTCTCTGCAGCTGGTTCACAGTAAGCAGTCCCTCTTCTATGTGTGGGAGGTGAAGTGGGTCAAAGACCTACCGCTCTGTCTCCAGTGCGTCTTCTCTATCAGCTTCTCTCCAGCCGCAACCGAGGGGTCCAGCTACAAACCGTACCGCTACGAGTTCCAGCTGGAGAACGTTTCTGTGAGTGCTCGCCTGCCTCTCTGGCCCTTTACATCCAGGGGGACTATGGTTATCATATCATTATTTATTGTATTAGCAGTTGTCCCTATCCAGAGCTCATACAGCTAGTCCCTTGCGACTACTTCACCACTATGCTGTGCTAACAGCAGAGATGCACCAGTGCGCACTGTCCTCCTGTGGTCATGCCCCTCTCACCCACAGACTCTGTACAGCATGCGAGCAGAAATCATGCCAGCTCCCGAGGCACAGGACTGTCACACTGGCGCCCTCTGTGTGCTGGAGGTGTGTATCACACGCCTAGCAGAGCTGTGCGAGGCCGAGAAGGAGGACACGGGGCTGACGGAGAGTGACGGCCTCTATACCGCCAAACTCCTGTATGAGGGTGAGTCTGAGAACCTCTATACCGCCAAACTCCTGTATAGATAGAGACCTTTCAGTGTTTCCCATTAATGTATTAAAACGTGGCGGCCCACCACAGTTTAATTTCAACCGCCACAGTTTCAAATTGATCAAAAAAAATTAATCTAAATTTGAAAGTGTAGGCTTATGTGCGCAGCGTAGCCCCGTCGCTTCAAAAAGACCCTCTCTTCACCCTGGTTGATGCCCCTCCCCCCTGCTTACACACAAAACCCGTCGCACAGAGGCTGCATCTCCTCACGATTCTGAGGAGATTGACGTGGTTAGTATGTTTGTAAGTTGTTTGCGAAAGTTAAACCCTCTGTGGTACACTATAATGGATACATATTGTTTCAGCATTAAGCTAGCCAAGCTAGTGTTACGATATTAATTTATCATAAGTTAACGTCACAAGGTTATGAGATCCATTTTTTTTTTTCCAATGTTATCTTGCTAGCTAACCTGAAAATAAAAACAAAATAATATACCCTCGTTCATGTATATTGTATCTCGTGGAAGATAATACAGACGTTATTCAAGGGAGATATCAGCACGATGTAACGCAATCTATTTCAAAACGCAACCTGCTGTGTTCCCCCGTTTCCCTCACCAAAATAGTTTCCCTTCAGTGCAGGCTCTCAGTTTTTTTTAACAATCTCTGTCTGACATCACCCGGCTCGTTCGGCTTCTACGTGATGTAACAGGATCTACTTTTTTAAATCACTAAGAAAGGACAGAGAGAAGACGAAGAGGAAGAATCAACAGAGGCAGCAAAGATTTAATAGCAATTATTTTAATAGCTGTATTGTCTACAAAGTTTTTGAATATTTTTCATCAGACCACATTTCTGGTGGTCTGATGTTAGCTAGCCAAAATTCTATATATTTCACGTGTTCCATTTCCCATGTTCCAATCACAAAGAATTGTGGATCTAGTGTTTAGATTTTAATCTCAAAGAGCACGAAATTGATACATTTAGATGTTGAAATTGACAAAATTTTCTTCCGGGGGAGCATGACCGCGGACCCCCCTAGACAGTTTGGAGTCTACCCACTACAGTTTCAGAAGATCCTGTGGGAAACACTGCCTTTATTTAACCAGGGATAGGCCAATTGAGAGCAAAGCTCTCTTTTACAATGGTGCCCTGAGAATACAACAAAGCAATGAAAAACACAACAATAACTTAAAGTATTACAAAAGTAGTGTGAACAATATAAAAAATAGTTAAAGATAACAAATACATTATGAAAAGCAAGTACAAGATTCCAGAAAAAAATTAATTCAAAAGAAACCTGAAACCCACAATGCTAATCATTCTGTCCAATTCGAGGGTGACCTGTAACTGATTCCATTTAAAAGGTGCATAGAAGGCAAAAGCAGCCTTTCCAGTTTCAGTATTCATACGTGGGTTTACAGAGAGTGAAATATTTTTGAGAACGAGTATACTGCCCAATAGATCTAAACTCTAAAAGGGAACAGATATAAAATGGCAACTTATTTAACACTGCTTTATAAATGAACATAAGGCAGTGGTATTCCCTTCTGGCACTAAGAGAGGTCAAGCTGACATTCTCATATAATATGCAGTGATGTATTCTGAAATTAGAATTCTGAAAGAGGCGAGTCTGAGAGCCTCTATACCGCCAAACTCCTGTATGAGGGCAAGTTGTAGATCATAACAATAATTGGGCGGTGCATGTGTTTGTACGTGTTTGTGTGTGTGTGTGTGTGTGTGTGTGTGTGTGTGTGTGTGTGTGTGTTTGTACGTGTGTGTGTGTGTGTGTGTGTGTGTGTGTGTGTGTGTGTGTGTGTGTGTGTGTTTGTACGTGTGTGTTTGTGTGTGTAACCATGTGTTCCTTCTGTAGTTGTAGATAACAGCAGCAACTGGGCGGTGTGTGGTAAGAGCTCTGGGCTGGTTTCTATGGCTGTAGCTGCCAGTACCACACACAGCGTGCAGATGGAGGTGATGCCCCTGTTTGCCGGGAATCTGCCGTTCCCCAACATTAAGCTGTTCAAGTACCTTCCCCATTATGCCACGCCTGTTCTCCAGACTGACACTGGTGAGGCTCCGCCCCCCTTCCCAATACACAACACTTACTTCAACATGTTTTTCCAAGTATAGTCTCAGCACTGACCCCAACTACACTCTACACATAACACAGTCTCAACACTGACCCCAACTATAATCTACACATAACACAGTCTCAACACTGACCCCAACTACACTCTACACATAACAGTCTCAGCATTGACCCCAACTACACTCTACACATAACAGTCTCAACACTGACCCCAACTACACTCTACATATAACACAGTCTCAACACTGACCCGAACTACACTCTACATATAACACAGTCTCAACACTGACCCCAACTACACTACATATAACACAGTCTCAACACTGACCCCAACTACACTCTACATATAACACAGTCTCAACACTGACCCCAACTACACTCTACATATAACACAGTCTCAACACTGACCCCAACTACACTCTACACATAACACAGTCTCAACACTGACCCCAACTATAATCTACACATAACAGTCTCAACACTGACTACAGCTGACTGTACACATAACACAGTCTCAGCCATTGTAGTTTGCAATATGCACACAAGATGATGGGAGATGTCGTCTCCAAAGGGGAGTTAGTACGCTTTGAGTGCTTTCAGTACGCTGGACTATGAAAGGCAAAGGTCCGCGGGCAGTTCGTCCGCGTACGTGTCTGCTCCCTGTTTTCAACACTCTAATCACCTTTACAGACAATCTCAGCACTGACTACAGCTTACGCTTCCAATTATAGACAATATCAGCTAACATGGACATAATACTCTGCCTTAAGACCATATAACTACACAAAAACAATAGTGCTATAATACTATTACTTATAATACTAATTGCTAAGGATCTGTGCTTGTAATGAAGTCTCTGCAGGTTAAATCCCCAGTGGGAAATAAGCACATTTTTAGTTTCCACAATAACAATTAATTATAAAGCTTTTTACAAAATAGATAGTGAGATGAAAGCTATTTCTATGTTATTTTGTTCTATTAGCCTGAGGATCATAAACATAAACAATGCGTTTGCTAGTTTTAAAAAAAATGATTTTTCACCTTTTACACTGTTTGAATTGCATAATGATATTCACCAGTCACACTCATTACTGCAACCTCTGCTATCGGTTGGTGTGTCTGCTCCAAAAATCTTCCACACCGCAGTGCTCAAGTTGAATTCGCACAGACATGACTCAGTGGATTTGTAAATCCCAAGAGTCTGTGGTTCATAAATATATTAATTTGGGGGTATTTTGAGTTTCATAACAAATCATGCTGCGCTGTTGTGTTGTTTTTCTCCTGGTCACAGACAGCTGTTTGGAGAAAGACAGCGTCTCTCTGCTGGACGATCAGACGGCGGACACCGCTAGCATCCGTAGCCGGGGCAGCGTGCACTCCCTGGGGGGCGGCGAGCAGGTGCGCGGCCCCCCGCTGCCCCGCCTGGAGCCCTTCGGCGCCGGTCAGGTGTTCAACGCCAGCCGGGGGCGACAAGTGCTGGTTCTGCCAGGAAAGGACGATCACGTGCTGGAGGTCAATGTCACATGACCCCCATGAGTCACACGACCACCCCCCTCCCCCCGCTTCGAGCCTGGACCCTGGTGCCGGGCGGGCGGGCGGGCACGGCGCGCCTCTTGACTCCGGACTGATCGGCGAGCCCCGCCACACCGCAGATATTGCTGGAGCCTCAGATCCCGTCCCATTTCTTACTGTTCGTTTTCTTAAATTTTTTCTTTTTTTTCTTTCTTTCTTTTGCCTTTTTGTTTTTCGGTTCATGCGGTCTGTTTATTCTCCTCTCCTCCTCCAGACAACAGAGCCTCCTGCTCACTGGTTCGCTCTCCTCTCTGTTTGGGTGGATTAAGGACTGCATCTCCATCTGATTGGCTCCCTCTTACCCTTGAGCAGAGAGTGCATCTCTTACCTGTCCCAGAATGCACTGCTGCTACACCCCCCCACCCCCTTTGGTTTTTGTTTGAACCACTAGCTAGTCTCACTCAGAACTCCTTCACCGCACATGTTCTGTGAAACACGCGTGCAGAGACTATCAAATCCAATGCAGATGTGTGTGTATGTGTACATGCTAAGGAGGTGAGGCTGGATGCCTGTCTGTGAGTCCGACTGACTAGTGGCAGTAATAGCGGGGCCAGTAGTATTATGGGAAATGGAGTATTCTTCAGTACTGGCATTGCAGTGCCCCTATGCCCTGCCCTACTGACTGCAGATACAACACCCCCTCTGTACATACTGTTACATGCATAGATACTATACAAAGAAATAATCACTGTACTGCCTGTATAGGTTTCACCAAAAGAACAGTTTGAATAAATAAATAGTGAAAAAAATTCAAATTCTGCACTTTGAAAGTGTGAGAGATGCTCGGTGGAAATGCTCAGGGGCAACGGTCTTTTCCAGCCTGCCAGTAAACAAGTATTTCAGAATGTATTTTTATATTCAAATGTTTCGCTCATTTCATAATTTCCAATGGAGTGTTTGTAAATGTGGAAGACCCTGACTAGATTTCACCTGTACATACAGTTACTGGAGCAGGGGAGAGATGAGTGTCTGTCTGTGATAATGGCGCAGTCTTGTACTGTGAATGAACAATGTAGTGTAGTTTAGTGACGAGGGAGTGCATGTGTGTATAGTTTAGTATATTTATGAGGGAGTGGGTTGTATAATGTAGTGTCTTTTTGAGGTTGTGGTGGGTGGGCGGTATAGTGTTGTACATTTGTGGAAAAAGTTTGCAGTATATTGTGGTCGAATTAGGTCTTCAATGAAACTGTGGGTCATGCTGTACTGCAGAGGCAATGAAATGAAGTCATGATTGCTATGTGTTTTCCTGTTTGTAGGTGTTCGTTAACCCCAGACCGCTGTGAGCCTGTTCCTTCTAGCCCTGAGATCTTACCCCTGGGTTCTGGAATATTTTAAAATAAAAGAGACAAAGGCCACAATGTTGTCAATCACAAGCCCCTCCCACTCAAATTAATTGTAGCCGACCCCATCCTCAGTCTTTGCCTGGCTGCAGTTGAATCTTAATCACGGTCCGTCCAACAGACATTTCTAAAATCTGAGTTAGTATACACACCCAGATATCATGTCCTGCTGTGTGTTCATTTTTTTCCCCCACTAAATGGGAAGTTGGCTGTAAGTTTATACTTAAAATGTGGTCTTAAACACTAATATTTGTTGTTGTTTTTTTTATATTGAGCTGAAACTTGTTACTTTTTTGGAGTTTAACCATGGCGTTATGTTCAGCACAGAGGCAAACAGTTTGTGCCGTGCAATCCCCTCTATTTAAAAATAATTATTTTCTTATCGAATGATTGAATTCACCATCTTGGTTGGCTGGAAAGGATAGGTGCCTGACTTTTGCACTAAAAATGTGAGGAGTTGCATTTTTTCATGGTTTATTTTGGGTGAGGAAGGGATGGGGGGAGCTATGAAGGTTACCATTTTTTCACATTTTTCTATTTATTTTATTAGATTCCAAGCACCTCAGATTGTATTCAGATTGTGTAATTATTTAAATTAAAAAGAATATGTATTGTATGCATTATAAAGTTTAAAATATACCTATGTTTTAAAATTGTGTGTGTGCGTGTCTTCCTTACCTTATTGCCTGTGGTGCAGGATTACAAATGGTATCAAGGGCTGCGTGCTGGCTGAAGCCGGGCCCATGGAAAATCGTCGGAATATTAAAACTAAAGCTTGCGGTTGGTACTCCTTGCCGCCAGAGGGTATACTAGTTTCAGTTGTAACATCTTTACAGTTTTGAAAACCGGAATTCACTGGTGGCAAAAAAAAAAATTACAAAAAAAACATTCTCACGTTGCTCGCATGCATGTGCGGGTGTAGTAATGCATGTTCTAAGCCTGTGAATAAATTCACATTGTTGGGATTTGTATGGTTTTTTTACTATGATTTAGCTTCCCAAAGTTCCCAGACTGGTGTTAGACATGAAGTTCGCATACAGGGTAAGAATTCTGATATAGATTATGCTGTGTACAGCCTGATACTAGCTTGTAACGTTACGGCATGTTTTCTAATATCCACTAATGTTAGCTTGCTAGCTTCATGTTCATACAAGTGTTACATTTTGCGAAACCCGATTCACTGGTCATATTCTTCAAGTACAGTGAACATGCATCCGAGGAAATGTATCTTCTTTTGTAACATTTTCTGAATTAAATTTATTTAAAATGTATTTTGGTACATGTTGCTTACATACCAGGTAACCTATTTATGGTACAACTAGCAAGGTAACGTGTCAGTGGTTGCCTGAAGTGTGATTTGTGTTGCCGTTTCTAGTTTTCCAATTTGTTGGGTGCGGTGTATCGTCGCGGGAATTTGAGTTTCTCCAAGGATGGCGACTCTGTGATCAGCCCCGTGGGTAATCGCATATCTGTCTTCGACTTGAAGAAGTGAGTCCCTGACTTAGGGTTTTAAAAACGGCTTTAAATCAGACCATAATTGTAACGTTAGCCATCGGCACGATATTTTTAGTAAATACATTTAAAGTGCTATGGTGCCTTCGTCGCAGGGGTGATACTGCTTCGTTGTCTGACTCGGGTTGGGATTTCTACTTGCCTGACACTGCTCTCTCGAATTTTGCAAAACAGTAACCAATCCGAGACACTGCCCGTCTCCACCACAAAAAACATCACCTGCGTGGGCCTCTCTCCCGATGGCAACTTGGCAATTCTGGTTGATGAAGGTAAGACCCAGGAGCGCTTCGAAGAACCTCTCTGCAAACATGGACAAATTATACTTTAATTGTTGCATCTGTGACAATGACTGTGTATGCATAGGATACCTGTGTGTATGTACTAATGTAATGTATTACCTTGTGCATTGTATGTGTTTTGTGACGTCTAATGTAGAGTGCTTATATTGTGTGTGTTTTATGAGGTCCGTAATAAGAGTGCTTATGCTGTGTGTTTTGTGAGGTCTGTAATAAGAGTGCTTATATTGTATGTGTTTTGTGAGGTCTGTAATGTAGCATACTTATACTGTGTGTGTTTTGTGAGGTCTGTAATGTAGCATACTTGTACTGTGTGTTTCAGATGGCGCAGCAGTGTTGGTCAGCCTAGTGACACGGGCAGTGCTGCATCACTTCCATTTCCATAAACCTGTCAGCAGCGTGCGATTTTCTCCTGATGGCAGGTCTGTTCACACACACACACACACACACACACACACACACACACACACAACAAGCATACACCCTCACAGTCATGTGCCTGCACTCACACTCGTGTGTACACAAAAAAGAACATAAACTGTAATTCCACCAGCCCGGTGTTACGCCCTTTCATTCTCATTGAGAAAATAAACTGCAGATCTGTGATATTTCTGTGGTAGCAGGAAATCAGGGATGTGATACCCCCCCCCCCCCCCCCCCCCCTGATTTAATCAGGTAATACTTACTAGGGATTCCAGACATTGAGACATTTGTTTTTGATTAGTTGGGGTGGCGGGGGGATCACCTTCCTGAGGAACTGCATCATGTTTTTACAGTCTATATGATTTGTTGTGTGTGCTGTGAATGTTTAATTTTTAGGAAGTTTGTCGTGACGAAGGAGAATGTGGCTCTGATGTACCACGCCCCGGGAAGAAAGAGGGAGTTCAACGCTTTTGCTTTGGACAAGAGCTACTATGGGCCCTATGACGAGACCACCTGCATCGACTGGACCGATGACTCCAAGTGAGTGACCCACCGATATGTAACACTTTCACAACCTTTCTGCAAGCCCCTGGCACTTTTTCACACACACACACACACACACACACACACACACACACACACACACACACACACACACACACACATACACACACACACACACACACACACGAGAGGTTGCGAGTGAGTTACCAGCCGATACGAATGCCTTCACAGCCTTAATATTACAGAAAACGACTGCTAAATCCGATTTAATGGCAGTTAGATAATTGACATTAAAGTTTACACAAAATAATTACAAGTGCAAATACGGCAACTGTCAGAACAGCAACTTTTCCAGAGGTTTTAAGCATGCGGACAAGATCGTGCCCCCAGTTGAAACATATTTTAATCCCTGTTGAAAACCAAATTTGAACGACGGTCAGCGCTGTGGAGCCAGCCTCTCTAACTGCTCTCGTACCTCCCACAGGTGCTTTGTGGTGGGCAGCAAAGACATGTCTACCTGGGTGTTTGGAGCAGAGAGATGGGCCAACCTGGTGTACTACTGCTTGGGCGGACACAAGGACGTGATCGTAGGCTGCTTCTTCGAGCAAGACAGCCTGGATGTGAGTGCTGCTGTTGATGGGATAGCATTTATACAAAGCATCCAAAAAGAGATTTAGAGTGTCCTCGCTCTTTTTTTTTTTTTGCCCCTCTGTTTCATATGCTGTTGTTTAGCATTCATATAGTCTTGTTTCATGTTGTTTCATCTCTGTGTGTACAGCAGTACACTCAATTTCACTGAGCATGTGTCTGTGTCCTTGGCAGCTGTACACGGTGAGCCAAGATGGCGCCCTGTGTGTATGGGAGTGCGACACTGAACCCGATGGCCTGTTGAGCCGGGGCCCCAGGGGGCCGAGTGGGCCCCAGGAGAAGGAGGCCGAAGAGAGAGAAGACGGTGAGGAGAGGGAAGAAGGAGAGGAGGGAGAACCCCGGGGCGAGGTCATCCGGGGGAAGGCGGACGGAAACAAGCAGAAGGAGGGCGCCAGGATGGTCCGATACAAACGCCAGGGCAAGTAGGTATTGCCACAGGGGCAGCAGTGCAGCATGGGGAACTGGGCTTGTATCTCGAAGGTTCAAACCCCCTCAGAAGCACTGGGCCCAGCTCTCCCTGTGATTCTTTTGTCAGTTTGGCGTCCGCTGAATTGATTGTGTGCAGGCCAGGATTTATTCGGTCCGCTTGTCTCGTGTCATCAGGCATTTCTTCAACAAGGAGGGCGACTTCAACAACCTGACGGCTGCAGTGTTCCACAAGAAGACACACCTCCTAGTGACGGGCTTCGCTTCCGGAATCTTCCACCTGCATGAGCTTCCCGAGTTCAACCTTATCCATTCACTCAGGTCTGTGCCTGAAGCCCCCCCCCTCCCCCCCCGCTCATTCCTGCAGCTCCCAGAATTCTTTCTTATTCTCCTCCTGTAGTACCAGAATTCCATCTCGCACTCTTTATACAGTCCCGGAATTCACCTTTCCCCAATTCTTACAACTCCCAAGAATCCCCATCCCTCACACCTCCTACAACTCTCTGAATTCCCTCTCTGACACTCTGCTTTATAGGGTCAGTTGGTCCTCCTCCCTCTATCTCCATCTCGGGGTTATCTGCTGCCCTGAAACTAGTGCAGCGACAGTGAGGTTTCATGAACCCCATAATTAGTGGGGCAACAATGATTTGTCAATCATGGAATTCTTTTATCCAATCAAAGCTTGTGTTCACCACAGCAAACGGTGATAATTCATTAAAATCAGGGAGTCACTGATAGTATACGGTAGCTCCACCTATTTGTGGTTTCATGAAGCCTCTCCCCTGTCACTACACAAAACTGCCCAGCGCACTGACACCCATGCAGACGTGCATACACACATGCACACACACGCACACACACGCACACACACACACGCACACACACACACACACACACGCACACAAACAACAAGCACACATACTGAGTTGGGAATGATTTTGCAGGAGTGAATGTTGGTGTGAATGGTGTATTCACATCACACACACACAGACATCCAGTTAACCGAAACCTGCCTGGTTGTGATTGTACTGGGTTTCTTTTCCAGCATTTCTGACCAGCGAATCGCCTCCATATGCATCAACGGCCCAGGGGACTGGATAGGATTTGGCTGTTCAGGTACTGCCTGTGCACACAATGTTACCTTGTTGCCGATATTACATTGGCACAATAGTTTTATTTAAAAGATAAGTGCAAATGTTAGCATTTTCATAACTTAGTTTTGTGCTCTTCTGCAATCCTTTTGTGAGGTTAAGCAGTCGCTTGCCCAATTGCAACACCCTGCTTTTGAACAGACTTGGCGACAAATTGGCAAGTTTGATTCAAAGAGAATGTTCTATTGAATTCTCAGCAGGCTGTCCAGTGGTGAGGCTATCAAATAATTGTGTGTTGTGAGCTTTGCCAGTGCAGAGGTCATGATAACGGGCAAGTTGCTAGTGTGAATTTCTTGGACATTTCACATCATTCTCCAGTCTTTTTTGGACATTTCACATCATTCTCATTATATCTCACTTAAAATGTAGTTAATTGCTGTTAATATGCTATATAGTGTAGGGTAGTGTAAGGTAGTGCTGTGTCGTATGTTTCTTGTTTTTTGTGTTAGTGAGCATTGTAGTACAATTTTAGTGTGTGTTGTATGTTTGTTTTGGAGTGATTGTTGTATGCTGCTTGCCTTATATTGTTTTATAATGTGTGTATGGGAGCAAGCTGTGTATTTTACGGTGTGCTTTTAGTATGTTGCGTGAATTATAGTAGTGTGGCGCGTGTTTTATAATGAGTTTTTTGTATACCTCAGGTCTGGGCCAGCTGCTTGTGTGGGAGTGGCAGAGTGAGTCCTACGTCTTCAAGCAGCAGGGACACTTCAACAACATGGCCGCCCTGTCGTACTCCCCCGACGGACAGTACATCGCCACCGGAGGGGATGATGGGAAGGTGAGGGTCTCAGTATGCCTGCATCCAGTCTTCCTCCATGCTGTACGTGGTCAGTCTCGCTGCTGAGCTGGGGGGAGGGGCTGTCGGGCAGTGGTCCTCAACCTTAGTCCTGGTCCCCTGGAGAGCTGGAAGGTTCCTCATTTTAAGGTGAAAGCAAAACCGGTCGACACTTTGGCTCTCCAGGAACAGGGTTGAGGACCTCCGCTGAAGCGCTTTTGCGGACTGTGCTCTAACCACTGCAGCACAATGGCCTCTAGTACATTAAACTGTATGGTCTTACTAAATCTTTCCAAGAAATGTGTCTGTGTACTACAGTCAAAATGGTGGAGGCCTAGGTTTTTCTGTAGGTGGAACAAAGGTAAAACCGTACGAAAGGGCCGAGCTACCCACACTTAACATGAAATGCGTACATATAAATGTAAATACATGTTTAAAATGGATGTATTTGAAACGCTGCTCACCACAGCTCTCTGCCCCAATGTGGAGCCAGAAACCTACTCTATTGCTCAGATGACCGACAGTGAAAGGGGTTTCTGGGTTCTTTCTTTTCAGGTGAAGGTGTGGAACACGAACAGCGGCCTGTGCTTCGTCACCTTCACGGAGCACAGCAGCAGCATCACGGGCATCACCTTCACCTCCCGCGGCTTCGTCATCGTCAGCGCCTCCCTGGATGGCACCGTGCGAGCCTTTGACCTGCACAGGTGAGTGCAACGCTCCCAGGCTCCGCCTTCTTCCTCCGGTCCAGGTAGTCCCGCACACGGGGGTTTTCCATAACCGCATCCAAACCTCTCTGCCCCATGTGTCTCTTGAATAGAAATTGACCTGCAGTCCTGCCATTTACTTTGCATATGCCATTTCTGGACTTGGGGTTCACATACAGGTTCGAAGCCCGGGCGTATATTTCTGTAAGTCTGATGGTGTTCCCGCAGGTACCGAAACTTCCGCACCTTCACCTCGCCGCGCCCGTCGCAGTTCTCCTGCCTGGCGGTGGACAGCAGCGGAGAGCTGGTGTGTGCCGGGGCGCAGGACTCCTTCCAAATCTTCCTGTGGTCCCTCCAGACCGGCCGCCTGCTCGAGGTACCAGGGCTTCAGTTCAGGACCTTTACATTTGGGCAACTTTTCTCCATGGGGATAAAAACACAGCTATATGACTCTCTTGTTGTTATGACTAGCTATTTTAAGTGTATTGTGTTCTCGATATTGTTACTAAGGTATTTTTTATGCATAACGTGTGTGTGACTGACAGGTGCTGGCAGGTCATGAGGGTCCCGTGAGCAGTTTGAGTTTCAGCCCGGTGCAGTCGGTTCTGGCCAGCACGTCCTGGGACCGCACCGTCCGGCTGTGGGACATGGTGGACAGCTGGCAGACCAAGGAGATACTGCGGCTCACGTCCGACGGTGAGGCTTCACCGGTCCCGTAACGGAAGGAGCTATCACGCCATAATGCGCGGTGCTGCATGTGCTGTCGTAATGGGTTGAGCTGTCATAATGGTCATGGGTGGGCAATGGGGAATTTTTCTTTAAAAAATAAATTGATAAATAACAGAAAGAACTTGAATTTTCACTATGAATAATTAATGAGCGAAAACATGTCGGTCGGACACTCTGATGTTGTCCATCCGCTTGGAAGCTCTGCTGTGACTGCATGCACGCATGCATGGTTTGCCTCACTGCTCTGACTGTGTGTGTGCGTGCATGCGTTTGCCTCACAATGCTCTGACTGTATAGTGTCTGTGGTGCTGCTCTCCTCCAGGCCTGGCGGTGACGTATCGGCCGGACGGTGAGGAGTTGGCCGTGGCCACACTGGACGGGGAGATCTGCTTCTGGAACCCCCAAACAGCCACTCAAACCGGCTCCATCGTCGGGCGACACGACTTGCAGATGGGCCGCAAGGAGACGGACAAGATCACTGCCAAGCAGGCGGCCAAGGGCAAGTGAGTACTGCATGACATCCCACACCCAAAACATATCTCTGTGGGGCGGCAGTTATATAACCGTGCGCCTTTGGGTTTGAATTATTTCAAAATTCCATGGCTGCTTATCACTGAGCCGAAACGAGTATTAAACCTGTAGTGCATGTAAGGTGCACATTGTAAAATACCAATTTGTTCAGCTAAAGTCATGAAGTATGACGATTTTGACAATATTCATGGTTTTGAAGATGTCGTACAGGCGTATGGGGTTTATTGGTTAATCTGCAGGTGAGCAAAGTGGTTTCCATTTGGGCAGTGGCTCAGACACCGCTGGGCAATATTGATCCATGGGCAGGAAAAGTGTTTTTTTTGTGATCGGGCAGTGACTGGGACGACTCGATGCGTTGTTTACCTGCGGGCGGGCGAAGCGTTTGTGTGATCGAGCACTGACTCTGACTCTGCGCAGGTCCTTCACCTCGTTGTGCTACTCTGCGGACGGACAGTGCATCCTGGCCGGCGGACAGTCCAAGTTTGTCTGCATCTATAACATTGCCGAGCAGATCCTCATGAAGAAGTTTGAGATCTCCTGCAACCTGTCGCTGGATGCTATGGAGGTACGACTCTTACGGTTTCGTCTTCACGTGACCTGCCGGTGAAAATGTCTTTTATCTATTTAGCCCATCCCGCCTGTGTTTAAGCAGTAGGGAGTCCTTGTGCTTCTTGGAAACCAGGGTTCCCACACTCCTTGAAAATGGGAAAAGCGTTCAAATTCAGAAAAACAAAATAAGAACTTGTACATTTCTCAAGAATGACAAAGCATTGACACAGGCATTCTGGTAAATTCCGCTTTACTCATGACCTCCAACACTCGCTTGTGATGTTACCTTGTCCTTAGCATGTAGCAATAGCTGCCCACCAATGGCACACTTTTTATGGGTCCTTGAATTTGGGAAGGAATGGGGCCCTGAAAAGACTTTGTCCTTGTATTGGTCGCATGGTTAAGTCTGGGAACCCCCGCCTCGGTGGTGTAGTGGTAAAAGCGCGGGCTTTCAGTTTGTGCAGTTGCGCCCCGAGGATCGGGGGTTTGATCCCCGGTCCCTGAGAGAGCGGCAATTGGCGGCTGCTCCCGGGGTGGGGGGAGGCACTCTGAGAGAATCGTCGAGCATAAGACGGCCCTGGGCGAGTTGGAATCACTGTCAGGAGTTTGAGGAGTCGCATCCTGAAGAGGACGTGGCGCCTTCTCTCCTAGTACCCGGCTGACGGGGTTGTAGCAGCGATTCACTAACGGTTGCTACACGGGGGGAATTGAATTACACAGGGTCTAATTGGCTACTAAATTTGAGAGAAAAAAATCGGAAAATAAAATTATTATTATTAATTTTTCTTAGTCTAGGAACCCTGGGAAAACCCTGTGTTTTAGATGTGGTTGTGGCAATCCCTTTGAGCCGTATATCCCACCCCATTTATGTGTGCAGGAGTACCTGGACCGGAGGAAGATGACAGAGTTCGGGAGCCTGGCCCTGCTAGACGAGGGGGTGGGGGATGGGGACACTGTGGCTCTCAGTCTGCCAGGAGTCAGGAGAGGTAATGGGGAGGGAGGGGTCATGTATTGGCTAAAGAGAAGGCCTAACAAAACTGACAATAAGTGATATTTGGTGTACGTCTGTGTTTGTGTATTTATCACGCTCTCTCTGCAGGAGACATGAGCTCGCGACACTTTAAGCCTGAGATTCGGGTCAGCTCCCTCTCCTTCTCCCCCACTGGTGAGTCCCAGCATGCACTGCTCTCTCCAGCCGTTGTTTGTGTGCTGTGGCTCGTCACATTTATGTGTCTCCACACGCTGGTGGAAAGCTACCAGAGCAACTCTCTCAGACCAGTAATGGAGACACTGCTGTAGAAGGTGCCGTCCGTCCAATGAGACGTCTTCTGATGAAACCGAGGTCACTGTGGTCATTCGAGATCCTCTGGGACTTTATCAAAGAGTAGGGGTGTAACCCTGGTGTCCTGGCTAAATTCCCAGAAAAACCGGCTCTCTGTCTACACTTAATAACCCCTCTCTGCCCACTTAATAACCCCTTAAATCTGATTGGCTACACAATTCCTTGCATTCCTTTTTGATTTTCCAGGTCTTCAGAGCATAAGAGAGCTGAGTTCACAGTTTAACTAACTCGATAAATAAAGGTTTAATAAAAGCTGTAAAAATCTGGTCCCCCTGCTGAGTCGGGTTACAGTATTTTTAATAAAATGTCAGCGTGTCACTGACTCTGTGATCCATCCAGAAGCTTTTATAGCTGCTTTTTCAATTGAATTTTGCAGCAAGAGGTCAAGGCGGTGTTATCTTGTGGGTGCTTATGTTTGATATGATTGAGCGGAGCTCTGCTGCTGCCGTATGAAATTGTTAGCTCTGCGTTACAAGATAGCAATTGCTTTAATAAGAGCTATGCATTTAATATCTCTATCCGCCAGGGCGCAGTTGGGCCGCCAGCTCTACGGAGGGCCTGCTGGTGTACTCTCTGGACGGGGCGCTGGTGTTTGACCCCTTCGACCTGGACCTGGACGTGACGCCCGCCAGCGTCCGGCGCCAAGTGAGGCGCGCGGAGTGGGCGGCGGCTATCGTGCTAGCCTTCCGCCTCAACGAGGCCGCCCTCACCAAGGAGGTGCTGGAGGCTGTCCCGCACGACCAGAGTGAGTGCTCCTGGGTAATCGCTGTGGTTACGGGGAAGCGGGAGTTCAGTTTCGTTGTAAGCGCAGTAATTCCGAGGAATGCTTTGTTCTTTTGGATCAGTCTGATTTGAATATGGGTAACAGACATTGTTATTTAATCCACGGTGGTATGTGTGTTAGTTTGCGTATGTGATTTTTTTTTGGCGGTGTGTGTAACAGTAAAAGTTAGTTGTATTATGTGTCTAACTAACTGGTTAATGTTGCACAGTGCGTTTTAGTCTCGGTGATGTGTGGGTAGTGAAGATCGTTAATGTTATATTGCGTGTTTTAGTTTTGGTGATATGTGTGTATGTAACAATAATGGTTCATGTTGTATTATGTGTTTGTGTTTTGGTGGCATGGGTGCAACAGTAATGGTTCATGTTATATCATATACTTTAGTGTGTGAGTGAGAAAGTAATGGGTAATGTTATATTGTGTTTTAGTCTCGGTGGTGTGCGGCTCTCTACCTGATATTTACGTTGAGAAGCTGCTCCATTTTGTGGGGTCAGCTCTGGAACGTTCTGGACATCTGCAGTTCTACCTCACCTGGGCCCAGCGGCTCCTAACCCTGCACGGACAGAAGCTGAAGAACAGGTGAATTTCTCACTGCATACCTGCACAGCTCAGTGGTAAAATATCGCACACTCATCTACTTCAACAGAAGATTCCAGAACATTTGAAAATGGCACACCAATCCCCTACACAGATAAACGTGCAGTTGGAGTGCTTCACATAAACTTTATTTTTCAGGATCTGAAATCACTTAATATCACTTGAAGGTCGCACGGTGTCAAGATTTTAACACCGTCATACTGTCCTGGAAAAGTACTGCACTGTTCAGTTTAAGTTATACAAAATTATTAATTTCAGTTCATTTTTAAGTCCTGTTTTTTTTTATTTTTTTTTTATCCATACCTATTCAGTTTTTATATTGTTTAGTTTTAGTTTCAGGTGGAGAATGATGTAAGAAACAAGAGTCTAGGTATAGCCTGCATATTCAATTCCCGGTTATATTTCTACATGCTCATTTAATTTTTGCTCAATCCATTTTTGGGACCAAAAACGACCCGATTTGTTAGATTAGATGGCTATATACACTGCCTGGCCAAAAAAAAAAGTCGCACACACTAATATTTCGTTGGACCGCCTTTAGCTTTGATTACGGCGCGCATTCGTCGCGGCATTGTTTCGACAACCTTATGCAACGTCACAACATTTATTTCCGTCCAAAGTTGCATTCATTTTTGGCGGAGATCTTGTATTAACGACGGGAGAGTCGAACCACTCCGTAAAGTCTTCTCCAGCACATCCCAAAGACTTTCAATGGGGTTAAGGTCAGGACTCTGGTGGCTAATTCATGTGTGAAAATGATTCCTCATGTTCCCTGAACCCCACACTCACAATTTGAGCCCGATGAATCTTGGCATTGTCGTCCTGGAATATGCCCATTGATGGGATAACCTGGTCATTCAGTACATTCAGGTACTCAGCTGACTTCATTTTATTGCTGCATAATGTTGCTGAGCCTAGACCTGACCAATTGAAGCCACCCCAGATCATAACACTGCCTCCAGAGGCTTGTACAGTGGGCACTATGCATGACGGGTGCAACGGCGATTTTTTTTTTGGCCAGGCAGTGTATAAGGCTTTTTTTTTTTTTTTTTAAACATTTAACTCGAGTTTAACAAATTTCTTATCAAGAAACGCTGCATATTGGAGGCACAACATAGCGCTTTTTCCATAGGAACCCCCTACCTCCTTCTGAAGAACGAATAATGAATCTAAAAAGCTTACCCTACAAAAAAATTAAATTAAATTATTATTTTAAGCTTTTTTCACAACGTGTAATGTTACTATTTTATTTAAGGCGCTGGACACCATCTGCGTGGTATGCAGGACAAATTTTTAAATGTGGCACTGCCATGAACTTGCCTAAAATTTTTATCTTGCTTGAGGGCGGACAGCACGATGATAAACTCGAAAATGCTTGTGCGCTACTTCATGGGCAGCGATGTGCGGAGAGAAGCTGTTTAATGAACACGGGAGCAAGCTGGTGGGATCACATGACACTGGCTTGGGTTCCTCACCACCTTATTTCTTGTGTTGCACAGTGTCCTAAACATGCAGTTGATGTAGACCACGGCAGTGCTGTGAAACGGGTGTGTTTCAGTGAATATTCTCTAAAAAACTGCAGCACGGTGGTGTGGCCTGATTTGGGGGAACCTCAAACCTATACATTATATTTTGTATATACACTGCTTTGTTGTCCTCTTAGGAAAAGTCTGTTATTATTTTCTAATATTGCACTGAGAACATGTCTTTAAAATAGGGAAAGATGTTTACAACATGGGCTGAGAGCCCTGCTCTCATCAATAAATGTTGTACTGTTCTAACAGGTCCGGATCAATACTGCCAATCATTCTGTCACTGCAGAAGAGCATTCAGAGACACTTTGATGATCTCTCTAAACTGTGAGTATGGACATTCTCAGGTATAACAAATAAATAACAAAAAACAAAGTTACAAGCTCTCTGGTCTTTAACTTTTGTTACTCTTGTGAATGTGTGTGTGTGTGTGTGTGTGTGTGTGTGTGTTCCTGTTTTTCCGTCCCGTTGCAGCTGTGACTGGAATATCTACAGCATCCAGTACGCTGTGGCCCTATCCAATCAGAAGGGGATAAAGAGGCCAGCAGCCGACTCCCTCAGTGAAGCGGAAGAGGAGGAAGAAGAGGAAGAGGATTTAGACGTGGCATCTGTGGCATCCGTGGAGGGGGTTGACATGCTCATTTGAGCAGAACTCTGGGTCCACGGAGCTCTTCTGACTGGCCTCTTATTGCATTCTGGGACTGAGAAATCTCAAATTCTCGGGACAAGAACAGGACAGTGGCTTACGAGATCCTCAGCCTTCTCTTCCCTGGATTTAAATGGACCCATTCAGTCAGACCTTGTTTCATTTTTACTCCCAAGTCTCAAAACCAAAATGCTTTTTCTTGCTTTTTCTAGTAAAAAAAAAAAAAAAAAAAAAGGTTTATAAATAATACACTTGGAATTGCATTTTATCAGCAAGTCACCAGTCAGAAACAGTTGTGAGGCTCATTGAACATGAACTCATTAAGCTGATAATTAAAAGTCAAATGAATCGTGGAAGAGCAGCTGATTCCTGTACACTTGATTCTGTTTAATGAAGAAATGATGATATGGTGATGATCCAAAAGTAATTAAAAAGAGAACTGAATTTCATTCTCTTGAAAAAAATATTTGAAATGCCTAAAGGCAAACTGAACTTTGTTAGAACATAATATTGTATAGCTACCTGGCCCGGATATGAGTCGTAATATTCACAATGGAAATACTTCTGGTGAGTCTGCCAGGGCCTCTGGTCCGTCTGATCTCCCAGTCCAACTGTTCAGGTGCACTGTCCCTGGTTCTTAACTCTTTGATATACAGACACAATGGTGTCTATTCTTACCAGACACACAGGTGTGTTCGGAATATCCATAAGGAACAGTAAGAATAAATATATTTCAAAATATTATGCTAGGCCTGCGTCTGAAACTCCTAATATTCTTCCTGTCTGCCATAGCGTAGTCATGGTCTTTGATGTATGTTTTTATTATCAGCAGGCTATAGGTATTAACAATAAATGGTCTGCCATTTTTACATTATTTCTGAAGCCTATATAAGATCCGTTCTCGCTCAGTATTGGAGGCTTTATCACCCGGCAACGGTCATTTAACTAATTGGTCACATACACAAAGAGATTAGTCAAATAGAAAATGTATTTTAAAAACTACAGGAGTAGACGATGTCCCAAAACACCTAAGTAATGAAAGCTGAGTGAGCAAGAAGGCGACAAGTGGTCTTGTCTCTTTTTGACAATAGCCTCCGACGTTGCAAGATCGTCGATATACGATGCTATCGTCATATCGCCCAGCAATACAGAAATAATTCCAGCTTGTGTCTGATGATAGGTGGTAGTATTTTAGATGTGATGCAAGTTAAACTGACAGGCCTATAGTTTCCTGGATCAGTACGGTCCCCTTTCTTATATATTGGTATTATATTACCTTGCTTCCAGTATGCAATTTCTCCAGTTTCTAGAGACTGTCTAAAAATACCTGCCAGTGGTTTATAGATGATCTCACCTAACTCTTTGAGTACCCTTGCGTATATGCCATCAGGGCCTACAGCCGCATTTGCCTTCAAGTACTTCTCTATCCCCTATCTCAATATCTGCTAAGTCATTCTGAGTACTGAATACTGAGTAACTTCCTCTCTGGTAAAAAGTGTTCCTGATGCCTCAACCCTGTGCTTTTGGCTCTTCTAATCCCCTCGATCTTCACCAAGCCAGTCAGGGTAATGAGTGGTCATGGTCAAGAGCGAGGTGATGATAGGTGGCTTGTTATAAAAAAAATATGGAAGTTAGTTACCACCTTTCAATGGGGGTATGACGTTGGCCAAAATGAGACATCGTTTAGGATGCAATTTAGAGTGTGTTGGCATCTTAAAGGTCAGACAGTAGACAAATAGAGTGTAGTCTTTCACATACGAGGCTAAGGGTACAAACTCGCTCTGGATTTTAGCTTGACCTGACTGGAAATACTATTCCCACTTTCTTTGAAACGTTCATGGGGCATTCTACCACCCTATACATTTTTTTTTTTTTGAGCACAAGTATATACCGAATTGCATGGACGGATTAGTCAGCGAAATGTGACGCTGTTATAAGGGGGTACACAACGAGGGCTGACCTCTGCTAATCATTTATTTAACCTTACATTTTTGAAAAGGTCACAATCTACAGCTGTAAACTTCACATACAGTGCCCTATGTAAGTATTGGGACAAGGACACCATTTAATATGAGGTTAAAGTACAGATTTTCAGCCTGAAATAGGGGTACTGTTAAAAAAAAGTATACAAATACCCTCTAATAAAAGGTGAAAATCTGTACTTTATCCTCATGTGAATGGTTTGATTTCAAATCTGAATTTTGGAGTATGAAGCTAAACTAAGAGAAAATGCTTCCCTGTCCCAATACTTACGTAGGGCATGGTATATCCATGGTGAAGATATTGAAGTGTTACCTGATATAGGAGAGATCAGGCACTAGTATATACAACCATTAAAACATTTTTGGAACAAAAACCAGCCCCCAGGACTGGTGGTGTGCACCCGCCTTATATAATGTATACAGTATATCCCTAATATATTACACACACACAATAACCATGAACAAAAACAAGCATTGCAATATTGGTTGGATTATTTATCTTCAAAAAGATTCGTTCCAGAAATTTCACAGTTATTAGGTAAATACATGAACAGGTCTTAAGAGTGTTTTTTCAGAAATGAAAGATTTGTGAGTGACATCAATCTACTAGCAAGGGATTGAGTTCTCCTTGTATGCAGAACATATTTAAGTAGGGGGTCCATATTTAATACATGTTAATCACATTGACGAGCTCAGCATGGCTGCAAAGAATACCAGCATTACAGCAAACAGAACCACAGTACACACAGTCGGGGATATAAAGAAAATATACACAAGTGAATTATGGGTCACTGCAGCCTGGGGCTGTTTACAAAGGCACACATGAGGAGATTTTCTAGTTTCGCTAGTCTCAATTGTTTCTGAAAAACGAACATTAAAAAAAAGTTTTTGTAAAGATCCCTTTTAAACTATTAAAACTTTAACGGCATCTGGCATGATTAACAAAAAAAGTAAAAAGAGCATTAAACGGTACCGTAGAGCCCCCGGTGCGGTACATACAAACCCAAATAAACAGATACAATATAAAGTGCTTCAAAGATTTGCAATTACATATCATTCTGAGGTATATATAGCCATTCAGTTACCGTTCATCAATAACGGTAAGTGATAAGAAGCACACCAGCGTGGCTGAAATATGTGTTTAGTGTTTCTCTAATGTTTTCTGAAACCTGTTAAAATAAAATAATTTATAAAGTTGTTTGCTATTGAATATGAGGTTTGGGCAGTGTCCTCCAGTGTGCAGACAAAATACTAACAGAATTAATAGAAACATTTTAAATGTGCACCACTAATATCAACAAGATAAAAATATGAAGTCGTCATTTTTGGTGAATTTAATCATTCATCAAAACCTTTCATTCAAGACAAACTGTAAGCATGTAAAAACAGTGTAAAAACAGTTCCTGCTGAAGACCCGCATGAAGCGGCGTCATCAAATCGAAGAGATCCTCAAAGGAAAACGGACTCGCTCCCTGCGCATCCACTCCAGTTTCTTCCATTTGACCGGCTGGGACTGTACAGGCTTTGTCCAAGACTCAGTTTGGGCGTGGGGGGGGGGGTTTGCGTGCCGTTCAGTGAAATACAGGGACATGCCACAGTGGCCTGTGCCCGGGGGCAACCGTATGGTGTGGCAGAGGAAGGAGGAGGGTGAGCTTTGGCAACAGATGGTCCACTTGGCTCAGATCCTAGTTGTGATGCCCTGTTGCAGAGAGAGTTTGAAAAAATAAAATAAATATTGATGCTAAAGTCATGCCAGACCAAGGGCGCCAGGAAACCAGTGAAGAAACCAACAGACAATTCAGGGGAATTTGTAAAACCCTTGTAAATCAACAGGTTGCTAGGCTCATGTTCTTGCAGGTAACAGAAAGGTAACAGAATTTTAAAGGTGGTTATTGATCTTAAGAGTATGTACTGTATGTAGAAACAGCAATACCAATAGAAACCAATGGGGAGCACATCCAAACCAGGAAGTATAATTGTTGTGCTCAAAAGATGTGCTCAGTTGTGTCCTTGGAGTCACATGTACAACATGGAAGGCACAGTGACATGGAGAAGGCTACGTCAAAGCCTTAAGGGTTTTTAATTGGTTGCCAACTAGCGCGTCAAAATATGACGTGGGCTAGAATAAATGATAATTAAAAAATGTATATCTTTGTGTGGTAAAAAATACAAATATTTTACCACAGAAAAATAAGTTTTTTATTTTTTTATTTTTTTAAATTTTTTTAATGAGTTAACATAAATATAGGAGTGGAAATATTTTTAGTTCATTCATAAAAGAATTAAGCTGATTTACATCATAGATATCAGCGGAGGGCGACATTATATCCAGTGCTGAGGTTGCGAGCCAAAGGCTGGCCCCTTGTAATTGTTAGGCAGGCAGCTTTACAAAGGCAGGTTTAAAAAAAAAAAACATGAAAGAATAAAAAATATTGTTAGGGTGGAAAGAAGAGAAAATGTCATTGAAAGTATTGAGTCCTCCAAGGCAGTGAAGACAGTGACTTTATGAAGGAGCACCATAGACTTTAAAACTCAACACTTTACCTGCCTGCTGCCTCACATTCAGTCACAGGGAGTGGCATATAACGTACTGACGACAGGTAGGCTGTGGGCACCTGACGAGTTCTTGGAAGGAACCAATATAGCAGTAACCTATATTGGTTAAATATTGATTGAACCTGAGAAGCCTTGGCACACTTAAACCCACACTACCTCTGTCCTATTCCTGTGGGCTCCCTGTCATTGTCATCCATAATCAGCTAAAATGACGTTGATTCCTATAAATTTACTTTATTGTCCGGCTACAAGACAACAAATGGCTGAAAACCATATTCTCACCCCTCCCCCATTATCTTTACTACACAAAGCTACTACACAGCTTCAGCATTACTTCAAAAAAGGCTAGTTATCGCTATCGCTAAAAACCATCACCACAACACATTTTAAGAAAACCTATTACACTGCAGAGGAACAGGTTTTCTTAAAATATCTAAACTCACACGCACACATAAACTGACCTGTGATATACTTTGCTCCAATTAATATAAGCATGCTACCTAGAATGTATAAACCCAGGGGAACACTACTGAATATACTTTCACCTGCAGGCCATCCACAACGCATCAGAACGACAGGAGAAACAGGAGAGAGTGGGACAGATGAATACAGGCTTGCGACAGGCTGGACCACACAACAGGTGTGTGTGCGTGTGTAAGGAGAGGATAGAACACACACCGTTGCTATTGCAGACTGGCTCTGTGGTCTCCCAGTTCATGGCTTTCTTTACGGCCTTCTTCCAGCGTGCGTAGCGCGACTCGCTCTCTGTCACACGTCAAAAACAGGAAATCGGGAGAAACAAAGGGAAATCAGATGACAGGGAACACAGTTAATGTGTCACTGTACTTTTCTACCCTGTGATGTTGTGACAATCCTTTAAACGTGACGTTGCTTTTGATTGGTACATTTTCCACTAGACGTTGCTTGTACATAAATAACTTGCTTTTCTGGAAGACGAGTTGGTATGGTACGAGTTGCATGCAATGACTTCCTGATGTCTGTGACCCAACATCAAAAAACTCTTGATATCTTATTTTACTATTGAACTCTATGGGAAAATAAGTCGGGAGAAACAACCCTTGAAGTGATCCATCCATATCTACTGCATATCTGGCACAGAGTGATGGTTTGAGGCTCGAGTACCTGAACATAAGATATCAAGAGTCTTTTCATGTTGTTGGGTCACAGACATCAGGAAGTCATGGCATGCAAAGGATATGCGAGCAAATATTAAACATGATGACTATTTAAGTTTTTTCTACAATTATTTCTACAATTTCACCACTAGATGGCGCAGACCACACTGGTTAGCCAGAAGTTCATTTTTCCCTCCCAAACACACAGCTGTGTCCGTGAACAGTTGAATGGTGCAAATATCCTGTTAATGAAGTCCACATTGTGGGGAATGGTGAGGGAACAGCCTCTAGCAAAACCAGAATCCTGGCTTTCATCCTGTCATTTTGATGAGCCTCCATTTGTGGCCCCTTTTAATGTCAGTCAATTATCACACAAGTCTCTTCTTCCTGTGAGCTTCAGTGATAAATTGCACTTGGATTATGTAAGACTGTAAGAATCCATAATGACGAGAACAGGCCATTCAAGCCATCTAGGCTTGGCATGTTACAAACGGTCTGGAGCAAGGGTGTCCAATCTTATCCGAAAAGGGCCAATGTGGGGTGCACATTTTTGTTTTAGCCCAGCACTACGACACCTGATTCAACTAATCATGGTCTTCAATCAAGACCTTGAGAGGTAGAATCAGGTTTCTTAGTGCTGGGCTCAACCAAAAACCTGCACCCACATCAGCCTTTTTCGGATAAGTTGGACGGTCTAGAGAGAAACCCAGCACTGTATCAAGCGTCAACTTTAGCACCTTAAAGGTTTCCGTCTCTACTATGTGATCAGGCAGGCTGTTTCACACATTCACATTTTGTTCTACAAACAAGTCAACCTGAAAATATTTTGTAGTTCATTTTGTTAATCTCTTTTCTTTTATGATTTTAAAAACACAAAACTATCAAAACCTCATTTGGGCTCCTTTTACTAAGCCTGAAGATGTTAAAAGGCTTTAGTCGTTCCTCTTCACTTTTACATTCCATACCAGGAATCCATTTAGCGGTCCTTCTTTGTACTTTTCCAAGGGCTCCAAAGGCATTGCAGGGTTCTCCCCAGATTTTTCAACTGCCCATAATTTCTTTCTGAACAAAGTAAGGCACATTATCTCCTCATGGGGAGTGAGAACTCGGGGGTTTTGCATTTAAATTCCGCACAAAAAAAAAAAAAAATTCTGCACCTGAATTAAAGCAAGACTAATTGTTCGGTTCACAATGCGTGCCAAACCGAAATTCCCGTTCCGAAGGAAAGACGAAATTTGGGGAGAGACCTGCATTGTATAGCTTCAATATAACCTCATTTAATTTACATCCAATACTTTTTATACTGTAAATCCCAGCATCCTGTTGGCTTTTGTTACGGCACAATGGCTGCCAGTCGCTGCATCCACACCTTTAAGGTTGATCTGCGGTTCGAACTTCTCAGAGGTGACGGTGGTAAGATTGGCGGGGTCGAAGCTCCAAACGCTGACCCCCTCAGCTGCTCCGGCGGCCATGGCCACCCCAAGCGCTGTGGTCTCTGGCATGGAGGGTCTCACTGTAACCATGGTAACAGAGGTCAGTGAGCCTGATCCAGAAATGCTTAAAACAGGAAATGGTCATTCAGACAAGGGTCAAATGGTCAAGTGTCAAATTGTTTTAAATACTTTTAGCCTATTTAGACATCATTAAGATTTCTGCAAATATTAAAAGAAAAATCTATTTTTGTATGAGTTCTCCATTTTGGCTAATGAAAATGTTTCATTGAAAATTATCAGGGACCTGATAATGGAGTGTTTTAATTCTAAAGAGTTATAAATAACTCAAATAAATGTTTGAGCAGGGTTTGAACAGAATTCAATATCTATCACCCCACAAGATGCCATATATAGAGTACCTATAGCAATAGCAACATGATTCAAGGTGTATTTTTTATGTTTCCTATTTTTCTTTTGATCCGGAGTCTGGAATGCCCAATCCTAAGTGTAGGCCCATCCCACATTACAATCACTGTGCAGAGGCTCTTATCCAGAGCTATGTATAGCAGTGTCCTGGCTAAATTCCCAACCTGGCTCTTTCAATCTGCCACCTAATCATCCCCCAGTTTAATTGGCTAAAATAATTCTCTCCCTCTCCACCTCAGCTGATGTGTGGTGAGCATTCTGGCGCAAAATGGCTGCCGTTGCATCACCCAGGTGGTTCCTACACATTGGTGGTGGTATTATTATTAGTGGAGAACATCAATGTTACTCACAGAAATAAAGGCAGTATGGACCAAGAAGGCACAGATATAAGGGAGCGGTCCCTTTAGCTGCTCTGATAGCCTAGCACCAAGGTTTTGAATGTGATGCAAGCTGGTGCAGGTATCCAGTAGAGGTAGTGAGGTCCTATCTATTAGAGATGCATACTAGTGTACAGGTGTTCTCCGAAACTTGGGCAGCAGCTATGTCGCCCGATAGGATGAACTGAGTGCTTGACCCAGAGATGTTTAATCAGGAAACAGGAAGTGGGTGTGCGTGAGTCTCTTACCCACAGGGATGCCCAGGATGTCAGCCTGAAGTTGCATCAGCAGCCTGTTAGTGGTCATCCCCCCGTCCACCTGCAGCTGGGTTAGAGGTATCCCACTGTCCTGGTTCATCGCGTCCAGAATCTGAAACGCAGTCAATAGATCACCCTTTACCAAAGAGGAGGAAGACCTTTTGCCTGGATAAACTGTCCAATAAAAGGGATGGAGATCTTGCTGTCTGGAGTAGCTATCCAACAAAGGGAAGATCTCGCTGTCTGGAGTAGCTATCCAATACATTTTAGATCTCGCTGTCTGGATAATCTGTCCAATAAAAGAGATGGAGATCTTGCTGTCTGGAGTAGCTATCCAATAAAGGTTAGATTTCGCTGTCTGGATAATCTGTCCAATAAAAGAGATGGAGATCGTGCTGTCTGGAGTAGCTATCCAATAAAGGTTAGATCTCGCTGTCTGGATAAACTGTCCAATAAAAGAGATGGAAATCTTGCTGTCTGGAGTAGCTATGCAATAAAGGGAAGATCTCACTGTCTGGATAAACAGTCCAATAAAAGCGAAGGAGATCTTGCCTCTCGAGTCTGAAAGCAGACAGCCTCCAGGGCGGCAAAGGCCAGGTGTTTCCTATTGGTGAACTGAGTCAGGCCGCAGATTATTCTGGAGAGAGAGAGAGATCATTACATTACTGTACACATTGCACAATATAGCAAATTACAATAAGGGCGTGTAATGAAATCAAGGCACAGAATAAAATCACAATCGCGGAATCAAACGTCGACCGTGCGTCCGAGAGCCCGCCTCAGGACCTCACCCTCGTGCGCTCGGCTCCCAGTAGGGGGCGTACAGCCCGGAAAATGCCGGAACAAAATAGCAGCCATAGGACGTCCCCACTGAGGAAGCCAGTTTCTCTGCGAGAGAGCAGAGAGAAGGAGAGAGAGAGAAGGAGAGCAGGAGTGAGAGAGGGAGAGGTAATGCAGGAGAGAGAGAGAGAAAACGGGGGCTATGGCATTACTCTATAAATGCAGCAACACAGGTCAGACTATAAGCCTGACCATGAAATGATCTGGAAATACATTCTTAATGAGATTATTCGAGATTATTATATATAGACGTTTGAGTCATCTGTGCATATAATGCAGAAAATAAACACTGCAAAAATGAAAATTTTTATTGTATTTTAATAAAGGTGTCAATTAAAGTGTATTTAGAGATAGCTGATAATTACATGAATGTCATCATCAACAGCTATTAGAAGAGACGTGTAGCCCTCACCAATCTCGCTAGTGGACTGGATGATTCCAAGATTGTCCTTCAGCCACCGTACCACTGCCCCCGCTATGGCCACAGAGCCCTGGCGAGTGACAGATCAACACCAACACACAGAGACCAATCAGAGATCAGCACCAACACACAGAGACCAATCACAGATCAGCACCAGCGCAGAGAGACCAATCACAACACAGGTGACCCAAAAATATGCGCATAGGGACTGTACTCCTATGAACCCTGTGCGATCTAGTATAAGAAGCGTGTCCAAACGCTAGCATTTTAAGCCAGTCACGTGACCAGCCTGTAGAGGGGACATACACACAGAGAGTAGCTATGAGCCTCCTGTTCTGACTCCATAGCACCCATACAAACAGTGCTGCCTGTGTATGCGGTTTCACATAATTGCTCATTTACAAATGATTTTCACAAGGTGGCCCCGTAGTAATATTAATATCTGAGCAACAACAACACCTCTGTGTTGTTACACCCAAAGACTGAAGTAAAAACTAAGCTGTGACAGAAATGCTGTACCTCTAGTGCATAGCATGGAGGCTGGTCTCTGCCCATCTTATAGGCCACTGTTGTTAGCAGGCCATGGTCTGACGTTACTGGCTGCAGAGATGGAGAGAGAGAATGAGCTTGTCAGTAGTGGCAATATATGACAACATATATTATAATCTTATGGCTATATAAATAACAATGACTTAATATGCACCTTTTCCGAAACAAATAAACGTGTGTCAGGTGACTAAATATTGGGTTACTTCACTAAAGAGAGGGTAATGTAATGTAATGTAATGTACTTAGGATCTCTTGTTCCGTCATTGCCTCTGTAATTTTTGAGGATATGTTTTTGGATGTTTGGATGTTTCTTTAAAATCGGTTCTTCCTTATGGTTTTGGTTAATTATCAATGATCACCTTTGAACCAGTGTTTCTGAGCAGGAAGCAACCCGTTCCATACCTGAAAAGAAGAGCAAAACATTTGACAAGGGCATTGTGAATAATGTAGTTATTTCAAAGAGCTAGCTCACTGGGGCATTGTGGAAAATGTAGTTTCAGGTTAGTCTCACTGACCCACTTTTTCAGGGCATTACCAGGAACGATTCCCCACCCCTAAGAATCGTGGCTCTGGTTTCACAGTGAGTTTTGGTAACAACTGACCACACAGTGACACAGTCTTCCCTTTCAGTCTATAAAACAATAGCTTTAAAAGGCCAGCCCTGGTTCCGGAGGACTTGGTCCACAGGATGTAGAATCTCTGAAGTGGGGGGGTAACAAGTAAAGAGAGCGGGGCTTACGTGTTTTTAGCTTGACCGTCCTGCAAGCACATCTGTCCTACAAGAGCTGCCGACTGGTCCCCCAAGCACTGCAAAACAAACCAGCACCATCACCATACTCACTCATTACTCCAATGTTACAAACACAAAATATACCAGCTCTGTCCCTTATTCACTCATTACTCCAATGTTACAAACACAAAACATACCAGCTCTGTCCCTTATTCACTCATTACTCCAATGTTACAAATACAAAACATACCAGCTCTGTCCCTTATTCACTCATTACTCCAATGTTACAAATACAAAACACACCAGCTCTGTCCCTTATTCACTCATTACTCCAATGTTACAAATACAAAACATACCAGCTCTGTCCCTTATTCACTCATTACTCCAATGTTACAAATACAAAACATACCAGCTCTGTCCCTTATTCACTCATTACTCCAATGTTACAAATACAAAACATACCAGCTCTGTCCCTTATTCACTCATTACTCCAATGTTACAAATACAAAACATACCAGCTCTGTCCCTTATTCACTCATTACTACAATGTTATAAATACAAAACATACCAGCTCTGTCCCTTATTCACTCATTTCTCCAATGTTACAAATACAAAACATACCAGCTCTGTCCCTTATTCACTCATTACTCCAATGTTACAAACACAAAACAAACCAGCTCTGTCCCTTATTCACTCATTACTCCAATGTTACAAATACAAAACATACCAGCTCTGTCCCTTATTCACTCATTACTCCAATGTTACAAATACAAAACATACCAGCTCTGTCCCTTATTCACTCATTACTCCAATGTTACAAATACAAAACATACCAGCTCTGTCCCTTATTCACTCATTACTCCAATGTTACAAATACAAAACATACCAGCTCTGTCCCTTATTCACTCATTACTCCAATGTTACAAATACTGTCAAACACTCCAGCATCATCACCCAACTCATTCGTTCCTCTAACGTTATACACGCGGCGAAACGTGTCACCTCCTTCCCTTCGCGCACTCATTAATCGAACATTACACACACCAGCATAATCGCCTTACTCACTCATTACTCTAACATTGCAAGTACTCCAAATCAGAGCAGCATCATCACAACACATAGCAGTTCTGTCGTCAAGCGCAATCATTTCTCTATTCCACCAAAACACACTAGCGTCATCACGTTATGCTCTCAGTACGCGAAACGTCGCATTACTGCTAAGAGCCGTGCTATTGCTACCTCTTTACTCCATACAGCTTACAGTGTACAGACACAGTTTTTTCTGTGTCATCACTGATAGTACATAATAGACAGCGGGGAAAGAACTAGAACATTTTTTTTTTAAATGGGTGAATTAACAAGGGAACTCGTATAAGTCAAGAGGGACCAGGATTAGATTTAAAAAATCATTAGGCTCTGCAATATGTAATTTTGATTTTATAGGACAGTGCCACAAGACAGATAGACGCATTGTTGTGTTAGCCTACCTCTGCATCATGAAACACTTCAAGTAAAATGATGATGTAAATTTAAAACTTTAATTCAGTTTTAAACTTTAATTTCAAAAGAAACTTTTAAAAAGTCTTACCCCTGATATGGGAACTCCAGTCAGGGAGCCAGATTCCTGTCAAAGAGGAAACGGATGAATAAGATGAAAAATGAAGCCATAAATGATCATTTTATTATCAAACAAGACGTCACCAAAAGCCCATGCCTTTAATGAGACGCTGAGTTTATGGATCCCTATAATTGGTTCAAGACAGGTGTTTTTCTGCTTGTTTTTGGGTAAATCCACACAGATGTTGAAATGTATCTTGCCCTCAACCACAAACAGCACTCTCTCAAATAGCAGAACCCACAATTTACCCCAACGGCCAATCACAGTGCACATGGGAACCACAGCACAGAGATGCAATGCATGATGGGAGCCGGAGGACAGTCACGTGATAGCCATCAAACATATCTCCATTCCCATCGGTCAAGGTCTGTTCTATCCAACACTAAGACCTGTCCGTCATGCTTCATCTACTGTATGAATCACTCCGCCTACACGCGTGATGTTTCAGGCCATCGTCCTGCATTGATGCACACACACTCACATTCTTGTACAGAATTTGAGGCTTACCTCTAACCTTGAAAGCTAGTGTTAGGGACGGTTTAGGGGCTGGGTTGTAACAACATGCAACGACATGTGTGTATGTCTAGGCGTGGGATCCATTTCTGCGTCACTATATCTGTGCGTTTCAGTGAGGCTGGGAGTGTCTAATTTAAACCTAATTTGTGTTTATAGGCTATAAACTTAGTCTCAAATCTGAAATGCAGCCGTTATGAATGCACTCTACACCACCCCAGCACTCGGGAAACATCCCTGCTTTTATCCCGAATAATATAAAAGTGTTTTATGGCAGCTTCACTTTGCAGCTATGAAATATGAAACCTGTTTGGATGGCCTAAAAAAAGTATTTTTGTCTTCACGTACTTCAGCGGGACACTCATTTATTTAATTAATTCATTAATTTATTTGAATGGCTTTGCAGGATTTGATTGGGCGGACCCCCAGTCAAAGGACTTGGCAGTCACTCTCTGTTGGTAGGAATTTAACAATGTGAAGGAACTGCCAATGCTAGTTCTGATGGCCTGTGGGTTTTGACTACACAACAGGAATTACATGCCAGGTCATGAAGTTTGATCCCTTCAAAAGAGGAAAGGGATTATTATGATAATGAAGATGATGACGACAACAACACACCCACATATTTTCTACCAGTCAGCAAGGGAAGAGATGGCAGAACCCAATATAAAATTCACAACAGGTCGTCCCTCTCCCTGCGCTCCACAGCAAAACCAGTGAAAACTGATATGGTGCCGATCCCCGTCATTGGTCTTTAACTTGTCAGACATCTGGGAAACCCTCAGGAAGGTTTTGTCGTCAAATTCCCTTAAGCGTAAATCTCTCACCCGTTTCCATTTAACAGAATTTAATGGCTTTGTGAAGCAGACCGAAGAACAGTTCAAATGCATTCATTGCTGCTGATATGACACATTCCGGTTGCAACATTCAGCCCATATTGTCCAAAGGGTTGAGAAGCACTTCTCTTCCTTAAAACTTCCCATCTACCCATCCTTTCATATTCACCTCTCCCTTCCAACACCCACGTTAGCAAGACCCTTCCGCACACTGCTGAACAGTTTTATATACACGTTGCATTTTTTTGAGTATTTATTTATCTTGCCATACCCTGGTGATGAACATGGGGATAATGATATGACAAGGAATATTACCTGGCCATATTAGGGAAATTACAGACATAATAATAATTGTCGTGATAACGCCCATGATTATGAGTGAGTCATATGTAACAGAGTACAGTCAATTTCCCTTGGAATTCACTGCAGGCATTTTATTGTCTCAAAATAACCACATACTGAATCCTCATATTTCAGATTTCAGAAGCAAGATCCAAGCTAAAGGTTGACAGTAAAAGAAGACATGCATGAATGCACGTGGAGAGAAACACACACGTACACACCCCGAAATGCACAGATATGCACAGACGTGAATTTACGCCCGCACAAAAAAACATTTTAGTGAGTTCACACAGAGAGAAAGGTATGTCTCTTACCATTAAGCCATAGATTTCTGAGGAACTCCTCACTTTTGGCAAGATCTCCATCGGGATATCAAAATATCTATAACAAGCAAGTTAAAAATGAAGTGTATACACCCTGCCCTCATTTTTTAAATTTTTTTTATTTAGTTTATTTGACAGGGACAATGCTCAACAAATATATTGTGCCAGATATAGCTCAGAGCTCATTTTCATCTGTAGTCCCTTTCATCTGTAGTCCCTCATAAAGCAGCAGTACATTTGATATGTTACCCTGAATCCAACACACACTCAATTATTTTTGAAGGCTATTGGAAGACAGGCTTTAACCTAGTATGTAGGAAGACCACGTGGAGAGTCTTTTAAAAAATTTTTTTTTCCCAATTTGGTAGTCAATTGAACCCCTATTCTAATTCAATTCCCCCCCATGTAGCAACCGCTAGAGAATCGCCGCTACACAACCCTGTCAGCCGGTAGTAGGAAGGCGCGACCCTGTCCTCTTCAGGGCGCGACTCCTCGTGCTCCTGACCGTGATTCCAAGTCGCCCAGGGCAGCAGGCCATGCTCGGACCTGGCAGGACCGGGGATCGAACCCCCGAGTCTGCGCCTTAGCCCGCTGCACCACCGCGGCGCAGAATTTAATCTTTTTTACATTTTTTTAAGTACCTTTATTTAATTTCTCACTCTAGACATAAATACTTCAAACTTTAATAAATATATTATGAGGGATATCAATAACAGCAATTAAAATCATAATATAACAATAATAACTAAGTAAGATTGAATAAACCATGATTAGAAGTAATAATAATAAAAACTACTAATAATGATTAATACTAATAAAAAATAATGAATCCATAATTATATTTAGTCGTAATGATAATAATATTAATAATGATAGCGAGTGATACGTACGCGCAGAGCTCTGGGTCCCAGTCCATGGTGTGGATGTTGAAGAGCATGGTGCGGCTGGCGTTGCTCACGTCTGTGCAGTGGACCCCCCCACTCTTTCCCCCTGTCAGGCACTGCAGGAGACACACACACACCACATACACACACACACACACACACACACACACACACAAGCACATGCAATTCAGTGGCCCTTACAAGGCTAATTTAAGAAAAGGTTGGTATGTCAAAACAAGTACTTTCCCTGGGCTGAAATTTTTTCATAAAACATCGTCCTCGCTGTTGTTTTCTTCTGTAGGGCCTTAATCTACCCATTTTGGCAGTTCTGAGCTGTAGGTTACTTCAAAGGCCTAGGGCAGATTAGCCTCGAGATAAGCTCCAGTCTTTCTCTGGTCCTTCCCCAAGCATTCATCAATTATTCTTTAATTAATAGTGTGGCCTGGTGAGCATGCTCTGGCCCTTTGCTCCCTCTTTAAGATCTTTATTCTTGCCTTGGTCCCCTGCCTTTTGGTGTTACAGATTCTGCTGGTTTTTGGCCTTTTATCTTGGTGCATTTATAGGATTACCCAGTTAAATTTGGTATCTTCTTTAATTAATTTCTTTGCCTTTAGATTAGACACTGAATACATTGTCTTGCAACTTAATAAACTTAATTTCCATCCGTTTGTAATATATATTCTAATTGAAATTGAATAGGTTTCTCTGCCCATCAACACATTTGATGATTTAATTGATAATTAGTGTCTGATAATAATTAGTAAATTCAATAAAATATACTTTACATGTTGGATATAAGAGGAGTTTTAGCTCTGGATGCCACTTGTGTTCGATGTGCAGAGTGGCAAACGTTAAACAAGGGTGTTAACTTTTAAAACCGCTGGATTCAGGAAACATAGTTTTCCACAAATTCTCACTTGCCTGACAGTTCTACGGCAAGTTCTACACTGGCAGGCCACACAGAGAGCCTCACCCATATGAGCCAGGAGTCCACGGTTCCGAACATGGCCCGTTGGGACAGAACCGCCTCGTGGACCTCCGTCACGTTATCCAAGAGCCAGCGCAGCTTCACTGCACTGAAGTAGGTGCTGATGGGAAGGCCCGTTTTGGACTAGAGAGAGAGAAGCAGTCAGTAGAGACTTCTGGGTTTAACCTCACCCAGAGCAATGTTTTTAGAGACTAAATCTAATGTCCTGCTGGTGCATCTTACCTTCAGGTGGTTCTTGTCCCTCTTGGGGGTCTTATTGATCAGGCCCTCCACTGTGGACTGTGTGCGCAGGTCCAGCCAAACTACAGAGGACCGGCATACAAGGGGTTAATCGCAACCTACACGGCCACTCTGCGCACAAGTCCAGCAAACAGTTAATCACATCTCGTCCAGTCATGCAGCATGAATCCAGCATACAAGGGGTTAATGTCTGTCACCTTAAGAAGATGTCGCAAAAAACAAGTATTCTGAGTAAGTGCAGTTACAACCCCATGTGACTTTATGTGAGCTGATCAAAAGAGGGAAGTGTTGTTAAGGAAGGCTTAAAAGGCCTGGGAGTTTGCTCAAGTTTGTGTGCCTCCTTCCTTGTAGTGTCTTATGGGGGGGGGGGGGTTCTGGTGGCACCGGTTCTGGTGGCAGGACCGTCCCACACAAATTCCTCACACTGTGGAACGTGAGCTGTGAGTATACAGAGCCTACCACAATGTATCATGTGTGATCCCCCCACTCTTCAAAGAATCCTATCCAAAGGAGCCCTATTATGAATGGAGTTTCCCATTTTCCTTTGAAGCTACTGAGGAAGGGGCATTATTCACCGTAATTTGCCAACCGGTTACAGTGGTTCATTCAGATGCTACATTTGCGGTGTTTTTCTGGAAGTGCTGATGCACAACCCAGTAAAAACAGCCCACATGCATATATGTGTCACAGCCCTACTTGTGTAGTGTGTTAAAAGAGGTTGGTAGATCCAGTTGGGTGATTAAGTATGAGCTCTGTGTGTAACATCAGAATTGGTGACCGTTTGTACCCTTCAGCAAAGAATTCACAAGGCAATATTTCACATCAATAGTCACAATGCACTCAGCACCATCACAGCAATATCCAAAGCATACACTTTTCAAAACAATATACACCAAGCACAGGAAATTCAGAGCAATACCCACAATGAGCTCGGCTTTCATGGCAAGCGATTTAAGCGCCATGCTTTAAAAGCTATGCCGTCAATGTAACGCAGAACTTTTTCAGAGCAACATTCACAAAACGCCATGCATTCCAAGCAACATTCACAAGGTGCCAGACTTCCACCTGGAAGTGACATCACAGAGCACATGACCTGAATGACCTGCCTTTAGAATGATAGATGTTTGAGACGCAGGAAGTCAGTCCATACCTCTACGGAGATATGAGAAATGTGGACAACACAAGGACAACAACATCATCAACACTCTGTTGTCAACAATATTGAATCAGGTCACCTTGATCAGATCAGCATGCATCCCCACGTTGTGTCCTGTATTCAGTCAAGGGAACGATGGAAACCCTAACACGTAGCCTCCATACATAACCGTCAACACATGCTCTCTAAACCAGAGATGATGCAGTACAGTGTAACACCTACATATACACGTCTCTAAATGTTCAATGAGCAAACACAGTGACGTTAAAGTACGTACCAATGGCATTGTACAGAGGTTCTCCGGTGTTCTTGTCCCAGACCAGTGTGGTCTCTCTCTGGTTGGTCACGCCGATCGCTGTGAAAAAGCCAGGAACTATGAACACGGACATTGCGACTTTCATTTGATATGCCAGTCCCTGCCTCGTTCGCTACGGATCATGTTCAAAACTCAGGAGGGCTTTCATATCAGAACTGTGAACATCACTGAACATCTCACGGAAATGTTCAGTTGCAATGTTCATTTGAAGGAGAACTAGGCTTGTATATTCATTTGGAATGGTGACAAGACGACCTTCACTGGGAATACTAGCTGTGCATTATACTACCATATCCCTGTGCAGGTTGTAGAAAAATAATCAACATCATCTTGAACAATCTGAACCGACTATTTAACCAAGCCATGGCGTAAGTATGGGACGTAATCAACAAGCTTTTTCTTATAGCGGAGCTTGCGAAAGCAGCACAGAGGCAGTTACCTTTGATGTTGGAGATGTCGATGTTGAGCTGGGTAAGCTTCTCGCACGTTTTCTCCATGCACTCATACACCGACTGCAGAATCTCCTTAGGGTCTTCCTCCACCCAGCTGACAGAGAGAAACACAGGTTACAGAAACACAGGTTAAATGACTATTACAGCAAGTCCTCCAACACTCAATCACAACCTTCCCATCATTCTCAGGTGAAACTGCAGAAGAAACAGCAGCACAAGATCCAATCAGAAGAATCCTCGGAAGCAAAGACACAGAGACAGACACCCGGCTTATCTTTACCCAAACTCTAGGCAGGTCACAAGGAATGCTGTAAAAACCAGTGAAATTTTATTTGAACGAGCATTCTCACAAGACTTGTAACGAGGACATTCATGGGCAGTTCAAGTGGACAATTCAAAACACGGTGTGTCAATTAAGCGTTAGCAGCAGAGAAGAAATCGCACTGTTCTAGTGCATGGATGGGCCTCATGGTCTAGTATCGAATCCAGACCATTCAAACTGTGGAGAAAAAGGGGAAAAGCATGAAAGCAAAAAAAATAAAAAGAGAGAGTGAGCCCCCTGAAGAGCTGGGAAACATGCCCTGATACCTACCCTTCTTTTGGGAAACTCTGGTTGATCTCCACCTGGTGGTGACTCAGGAGTTCGGCTGTTTTGGCATTAAATACCTGAGGAAAAGACAAACACGTTTGTTGAACTGGGAAACATTGAATGACTGGTAAACCAAGCTAAAAACACACATTTACAATCATGTGACAACTGGGCACCTTCTTGTTCCTTTAACTCAACCGTTGACTTTAGTTTGATACGTACAGCAGATCCACTTTTTTTCTCATGACACATCACTGTCAGGGAGATGAGACAAGGGACAGCCAATCGCAAAGGGCCAAAGCTCAGGTGAACTCTGACCCTGCAAAAGATGGTGAGCGAAGAGAATATCGAGACTGTACTTTGTTTTGTACAAAATATAGAGGTCCTACATTTTCCCCTTCAGGTCAAAAGAAAATATGACTTCACAGTTCAGAAGGTAATTAAAGATTCACAGACCACTTGTCTCAGCACCCAATAAAAGCCTCTGGGCTGAAATATTTGCTGATGTGCTGTTTTTTACACTGAGCACTTTTCACATTGTCCATGTGACTTAATGCATTGAAACGACTGCATACAGGAATATACAAATAGCGTACAATCATTCTTTCACCCAGAACGTCTATTTGGCTTGCCACGCCTATTGCCAATTGCAACTTTTTTCTATAGGGCCTATGTCCTCAAAGAGCAGCAATTTCATTCTCTATTTATATCGCAATAAAGTTATTAGAACAGTTAAACATTTACTTTTAATATGAGCTCAAAGTCTGCTGCTCTTTTCTCCAGCAACACCACATACTACACTCTGGCTTCTTAAGAATATAACACCAACTTTAATTCAACTTTTTCGCCTACCTATCGCCCAATTGTAGGCCCCATTCCATTGGTACAATGTCAATTTGGGAGGACGCACATCAGCGCTGCTTCCCCCCAAAACGCAGAAAGAGTAGCCAGAAAGCCGCTTCACTTTGCAATCCACCAACATCAGCCGTGCAGTTATTGCAGGCACATCAAAGGATCTGTCAGAAATCTGGATCTGGACATAACAGCACCCTTTCGTGTCACAACAATTTTCCCCCAGTGGCTAATGGGAAGATTTATGAAGATTCGCCAGCTTGTCTGTCTGAAACATCCCTAAGCACTGAATTGAGACTCATCTGTGAATTAAATTCATACGGATGCCAAGCACTCAGATTCACTGACACACAAAACAATAAACAGGATTGGCATCCTGCCAGTTCAAAATGCCTTGCCAAGGCAAGGCAGGGAATGGCACGTCTTCACGCAGGAGAGCACAGTGAACTGAAACTAGCCCACGGAAGGTGGACAGAACACAGCGCACAACGAGGTCAGGCCGCACGACGAACAGTAAGAGGCAGAAAAAGACCTTTCACACTTTCATCCTCACAAAAGAGCATGTCCTGGTTTTCCAAAAAAAAAAATTCTTTTATTTACTTATTGATTCCTTTATTTTTGAACCAATGACATAGCTCCGACATCCTTTCTCAGTTGGGAGAGTGCAGACAAGCACGTCCCCTTAGACGGTGCTAATCAACCCATCATGATTGGCGATGTACAGGACAAACTAAAACGATTGCACTCGGTCGTGCACTCACTCACATGAATGAGCAAAGCAGATTTTGTGTCTGTAAAACTAACTTTTGAAAATTGAAAAATTTAACTTGATGATGGTGCTAGAGGAAATGTCTTGGGGTCACCAAAATTGGTAGATTTGGGAACATGAACACGCACAGCCAATTTCATGGCAATCCGGCCGTTACTTTTCCAGATATGTCACGGACGGACTGACGTCACTACATAACCTCCTTGGCGAAGGTAATGATCTCTTCTATTGCCAAAATATTAGGCTATGTTAAATAGTGAGCAGTACTTCCTCTTCTCTCACTGTGTGTGTGCGTGTGTGTGTGTGTGTCTGTGCATGTGAGCGCATGTGTGTGCGGCTTCATCGACAGTACTGGGCTGTGGACTTCAATGTGATAATGATCACTGCTTAGGGTTGCAAAGGGAGGTAACTTTTCAAAAATTTTCCAGGGTAAATCACCACTCACTAACAATCTCATGCTTAAACAAAGCTAATAAAACACAAAAAGTTGAAGAAAACAACTAAAATAAATAAAATGTTATTTGAACAGGCCCAGGTTTTTTTCTGTAGAGCAGGTTTCTGTGACATATGGTACCATCACTTCCAAAGTGCCATTGCACAGCACCTTAATCTATATCAGGGGAAAGTTCTTATACGTTTGGAAACATTTTACAACAAGGAAGGGCTGTGGAGTGCTGATGCCATCTGGGAGGCAGCCAAGCACATCAAGGCATCAGCCTGGTGGAAGGGACTCTATGTGTGAAGCAATTGTCCCCTGTTGCTCCAATTATTATTAGAGAAAGAGATTTAACAACCATGGGACTGTGGCTGGCCATTTAAGCCAAGCCAATCAGACTGTTGCATTTGCCAAACCAATCAGAAACAAGGGCTTTGCCATGGGAGCTAATCTGGGGCGTCTTGGAATCCATTTAACCCAGGTCATTCTGAAGAAACACCAGTGTGAAGACCACCTGTCGTCCACTGCAAGCAAGCTCCTCCCTGCCATGTCACCCCACCTTCATCCCCCTACCATAAAATACCCATCCCTCCACAGCAGCAGTCATTTTTCCTGTAGTCTGATACAATGGTTAAGGGACTGAGATTAGTAACCCTTATATAACTGGAATACTGCTATATCATAAATATGTGCAAATTTAGTGATAAATGTATTCCACAGTAGTGTAATTTGCAATATCTTTGTACATTTGACGCCATATGTTGTAAAGTGTTATGACATATTTATAATACATTTTACTTCAAAATATTTTCATGTTTGTTTATGCAATCTAGTTCTGTGAGAGAACGCAGTTGCTGTGACTTACAATGCACACATCAGGGATAAAAGCGCAATAATTCGCCAAATGGGGAAAGTATGCAGCAAGTGCAAGATGTGCAGATTCGCTTGACAACAACCCTAATTTGACCATTTAAAGTAAAGCTATACAAACAAAAACAGGACAATGAAAATGACCATGAAACTACATTAAAATGAACAATAGCAAAAAAAAAAACACAGGCTCTGAAAACAGATAAAAGAAGTTCAGCTTAATCAGGTGTTAGGGTCTAAAGATGTGGGTCTTGAGTCTGCATTGGAAGATGGCCAGTATCTCTTGTTCTGACTGCATCTGCCAGTGACTGATGCCAGGTGAATTTGCCAGACCAGGGCAATGCAACCTTTAGAAAGTTACTCAAATTGAATTGCTTCAGTGAGAATCTTGGGATTAAATGACTAGCTCCCTACCTCAAATCAACTGGCCTTGCCATTTCAGTGTCAGAGATTTAGAAACCTAGGACTATTGGATAGTTCCTTCCCTATTCTCTTCTCTTCATCCAATAGCAACTATCCCACTATCCTCTTATTCCGCCCCTCCCCACCCCACCCCACCCCAACCCACCCCAACCCAACCAATCGGTAAGGTCAATTGGTTCATTTTCTCAACCCTGAAATATCAGCTTGGTTCAGTTTACGTTTTTTTAAAATTTGTTTACTAAATCAATACTGCTCAAATTCTCCACAGAGAAACTCACATTGACCTCTATTTCTCCCAGTTTCAACATCCTCAATCAGATAGTGAACAAAACACTGTTGAAAACACAACAAGTCAAGCCTTACAAAGGCAACAGCGCTGGTTCATAATTAACATGAGGGGAAAGAAGAGGCAAAGTTTAATCCCACAATCCCACCGCCCTAAAAACACAACTTTACAAGGCAAAGCTACGTATGACAACCAGGCTGGTGTGATAAAAACATCCTAGCCCACGGTTAACTAAAGGAAACATTGCCACATTACTGCTTGGGGGATTTGTAAGAGCAAAAAGGGAGCATTCAGAAATCCATTCAGAGTGACACAACTCTCCTGGGAGCGCCATTATTTCATTATCCATTGACTAAATTACCTCAATCTTTTGGATTAGCAAGAGGTTACATTACAAAGCGGTCATTTCATTACATTATCAGACATTAGATTTGTGCGAGGGGGCAATTGTGCAAATTTCATAAAGAAAAAAAAAAAACTTAAAGGCATATTGAACTTTGTTAGAACAATAATATTGTATAGCTACCTGGCCCTGATATGAGTCGTTATATTCACGCTCATCTTCATGACTTGTTCCATCGGCATAATCCGCATTGTTTGCATTCGTTCATGTGCTAATAGTGTGCTTTTGAGACCTGTTTCTCCATGCAATGGGAGTGAATGGAGAGAGAACAAACGTCATTCACCGTTGGCCAGTTGCTGACCACAGAAGCAAGTCATGAAGATGAGCGTGAATATTACGACTCATATCAGGGCCAGGTAGCTATACAATATTTCTAACAAAGTTCAGTAAGCCTTTAACTCCCAACAAGTCCCATCCACCACCATATACAGACATTACTCAACCTGCAATTTTGGTTTTGATTTTGTTTAATATCAAAAGATGTCTCTGGATATAAATAGCCCCGGAATACTCTAACTTGTGGAGTGTCCTCACACAGCATGCTTTCTGTGCCAAATAAGTCCAGAAACTGTTCAGGCAATCGGAGACGATTTTTATTTAAAACAAGTACACCTGAAACAGGAATGCTTGTACTGCTGACCACTTCAACAGGAACACCAATCGAGGAAAGGGCGAAGAGACGAAATAACACTGAAGAGATGTAACGATCGGAGCTTCTGTTTCGACTCCCTTGGGAGTTCCCCCCCCCCAAAAAAAAGCAGCACCTTCGCTCTGTCATCATGGTCACTCCCCCATAAAGAGGCTAGTGGTCTAAGTGCTAAGAATTCCTCTACCTGAAAAGCCAGTTTCCTTCTGCACTGAATATAAAGACACCTGTTGAACTGCTCTGAACTAGAAGTGGCCTTACAGTGTGTGTGTGCGCGGAGAATCTGGCAATCTGTAGCGTAATCAAAGTCAGCTCCGTGCTTTTACAACACAAGAGCTTAGCCCCAGATCGTGAGGCGTGTGATTTTTATATAAACATCAGTAGCTAACCCAAACACTCGCAGGGCAACCACGCAACCATGACCGTCGGCTCCCACAGTTAGTTTCTGAGAGTAGTTTTAGTTTGTTTGAAACACTTCATTATCTTCACAGCTGCGCATCCTTGACCCTTTCTCTTACATTTCACATAGGAAGTGATGCATTTTATAAATTGTACCCAAGTCGTATATCACTAACACTGGAGCTAGGAAGCAACATCCATCTATTACAGGGCATTCTTAAGCCTGTGTGTCAAGATGTTGAGATCCAGTTTCATTCTAATTCTTTATCCCATTAACGTTTTAGATTCTTATAGAACAATCTAAGGGGTCTGCACAGAACTGGATTTCCCACTGTGGAATAAAGCAACTTGTTGGGAGGACAGGGTCGTTGGGTAATCAAAATTGTACTAAACCACATCTTACATCTCCCTCATCTGTCAAAGGTTTAGGAGCAAGCCAGCTGAATCTTGTTTTTTTTTTTTTTTTACAGGATTAGCATCTGTAAGAATGAGGAGGGAGTTCAATTTTTACATTACATTACAGGCATTTAGCAGAAGCTCTTATCCAGAGCGCCTTACACAACTTCTTATTACACCTTATTACATTTATCCATTAATACAGTTGGATAGATACTGAAGCAATTAAGGTTAAGTACCTTGCTCAAGGGTACAACGGCAGTGTCCTACCTGGGAATTGAACCTGCGACCTTTCGGTTACAAGTCCAGTTCCTTAACCATTATACTACACTTTTTGGTGATAATGCAAGACTGTTGACGAAACCTACACACTAGCCCATATTTCAAGGTCCGTTTTTAGAAACGTCAACCGGCTCCATGCAACTTGTAGACACAACTTTGTGCGGAGTCACAACTTTGATATTGGCACGTTTGTACAGCGTCTTATTTCTGTAAGCCTAATATGACTTAGGCTTGTTACAAAAGTAACATTCGGCTTACGGTTTCTGTGATGCAATATTCATACATTGTTTTGCTGTTTTTATAAAAATGAAAAATGTCCGCCCGAGTAGGGGCTGTATATATCTCATTCCATTCAAATCTACGGTTCTCCTTCAAAACACATGGGCTGTGTCCGAATACGACCCCGTTCCCTATCCACTGTCCCCTGTCCACTCAGACCCGTCTACTATGTGCCCTGTACCCTGACTTTGCAAGCAGTGTGTGAAAGAAATTCCACAAAACTCTTTCCAAACTAGTGAGGAAGTAGTTCGTAATATTTATTTTTATAAAAAAATTTTATGGAGAATATCAATCAGTTAATATATGACGATTGTTACAAAGTGTAGATTATGAATGAAGATTGAATTAACAAAAATAAAAAAAGAGTAGTTTGTAATATGAACCTATCTTGTACCATAGATATGCATATCCGCTTACTTTATCCGCTATATCTTTTACATTTTTACTTCCGGGTTACTTACTGAAATTGTCGGATGAGTGCACCGTTCTGCAGATGAGTGTGCTCCTGAATTCCCTCAACAAAACCCCAGAAATAAGGGGTTCATCCTGGTATTTTAAGTGCCCCCATTTGTGAGAAAAAGTTGCCCACTCAAAAGCTTTTTGACAAAGTGGACTCAAATATGCGCCCTCAAAGGGGTTTAGGGGTAGTAAAGGACGATAAAGTAGTTAGTAGGCAAAATTTTCTATAAATATGGTATAGGCTACTTAAAACCCCCTTATGATACACTTACTTCCGAGGTTTCGCTGAGTATATTCGGGAGCATACTTTTCAAGAAGTACGCGAACATTTTGGTCGCATAAATATGAAGCGCAGCTTCGTTTTAAAAAAATGAGGCGCAGCTTCGCCGACGTTTTCCTTCAATAACAACAAAAACAATACGTGTCATGGCCGCGTAAGGGTGGGACGTCTTACGACACTTCCACAGTAAAATAGTAAAATAGTATGGATTATATTTTTTGCGTAGCCTACTGCACGTCACGTACTAAACAGTACACATTAAACACATCTACCAGTACACTGTACACAGGAGACAGCCAGTGGGGGTCGCTAAGCTATAAAACGCGGATCCCTGCCTGACTGAATCCTCCAATAGCCTACTCTGGGCAGGCGCCAATTGTGCGTCGCTTGTGGAGCCACCGGCCACAGTCGGCACTGGCACACAATATTCACATTGTAATTTATAGTAACTAAGTTTAATCCACATTCTACGAACATGCAATTCATGCATTTCACTGTTAAAATATACAAAACTGTGAACTAAACGTTTCAATTAACAGCTGCATGCACCCAACACAAAAAACTTGCGATAAGACAAAGTTGTATTCTGATTAAAGTCCAGCACTCCATATGTGTGGATCTTGTTGGCATCAAGTGGCAGGAGGGACTTGTTTTTTTTGTAATCACTGTCGGCAGAGAGAACAACAGAATTTCTAACTTGTAATTAGAACTAAGGAGCAAGTGCCTTTTAAAAAATGCGTGCGCAACTGTAGCTTTGCCGACTAGTTACAGATCGATTTGATCATAGATAGCATCGCCTTTCTCGTTATTAGCTAGCAGGTGATATCTTCTTAATGATTTCTGTCAGGAATAAGTCAGTTGCATTATAGTACGCATTGATTGAGGAAATCGTGAGGGTGTACTTTACCAGGAACCTCGTAGAGCTTGTCCCCTGATCAATGGCTGCGACAAGTGGACCCATCCTCATTCTGTCCGATGATGCTGCCATCCTGCCGTTCACCTAACCGTGTCCTTTGGATGTTTTAGCCTGGGGAGCCACTGAATTTATATTCCTCTGCCCGGTTCCACTGTGTGAATACGACAACCTTATGCGAATCCAGCTGTCTACGTCATTAAACTAACCATTGGATGGGGGATATTTCAACTTGACAGGGTGTGTGGGGGCGTGTGACTCAAATCCGCCAATCAGATTTGGGGGCATGTCAAATCGTGTCAGTGGGTTCACAGAGATGAAGCATTTTAGACAGATTCGGCTAATTACTGGCCAACCACAACGGAGAAAATTACCTGTGTGAAATTACTTTTAACACCTTTTTACTTTTAGGCTACTATACTGCTGCCTGGTAGTGGGGGGACATGGTCCCCCAGGAGAAATTAAATTTTAAAAAGTACCTCAAAATGTTTGCTTACCTTGGACTTTCAGAGTTGAATAAAAATATAATTAATACATATTTTGCTGTTGCTGCAGTAAGCCAGACAGATACAATTCTACCCCCCTTCACTATCAAGATTTTAATAATAAACTTTATTTGTATAGCACCTTTCATACATAAAATACAGCCCAAAGTGTTTCACAACAAGAACAATAAAAGTAACAGAGTAAAACTAAAATAGAAAATAAAAAATACAGATAGATAAAAGAAATAAAACATTAAACAAATTTAAGAACATAGTGAGAGAGGTAAGAAAAACCCAATTAAAAGCCAGCTTAAAAAGATTATTCTTAAAAGTAGCAACAGAGCTCGCCATTTTTATATCTTGTGGCAGGGTGTTCCATAGTTTTGGTGCATAAAAACAGAAAGCGGCTTTACCAGAGCTTTTGTGTAAAACCTTTGGATCATTAAGAAGGGCGGCAGTGGAAGACCTGAGGGTTTGGGTGGAGATATAGTGGAATAAACAGTCATTGATGGTGCTAAATTACTCAGTGTTAAAGGGATTTAAAATACATTCCAAAAGATACAGGTAGCCAGTGAAGAGTTCTCAGGAGTGGAGTAATATGATCTCTTCTATTAGTTTTGGTTAAAATTTTCACTGCAGTATTCTGTATCAATTGTAGTTTTGTAATAGATTTAAATAGATTTTTCTGGTAGCCCGGTAAAAAGAGAATTAAAGTAGTCCAGTCTGCTAGTAATAAAAGCATGTATAAGCATTTCAGCATCTTTCTGAGTTAAACTTCAGCATCTTTCTGAGTTAAACAAGATCTTACTTTGACTATGTTCCTTAGGTGGGGGGAAACACTGTTTGAACACATTGGAATCAGTTCAGTATCTTTATGTGTATGAACAAAAACGATTAATAATTTAAAACTGATAGGAAAGAAAATGTACCACATAACGTGCTTTATCATCAATATTTACACATTGATCAACTGCTACGCATAGGTCTCTCAAATACAAATGGCAACTGTCTGTAAAGTCTCTTCTGGTCTTAAGAATCACATTTTAAGTTGAATTATGTTTGAAAGTGTTACATTTGTGAAGATTCCCATACCTTTATTTTGTATATTACAAATACTGACAAATAAGGTCCATTGTTTTGAATATTTTAACAGATAAGTCCACAAATGTGAAAAAAAGACTAAGACATCAACCATACAAAATGATAGTCTATCAGGAAGATGGGTGGGGGATTTTGTTGTTACCATTCAATGTGAAACCTTCCTCTAAGTGTGGGGAGTTTTGGTAGAGAGGTTCAGATCCCAGTCCCACCGGGAAAGAATAGAGTGACTTAAACTAGCTGGTGGTTGCAGCCAAATAAAATCACTCCAAATAACCCTATTCACACTTGTGTTTGTCAGGCATATGACTTGGTGAAATTATCACTGTTTTGAGAGTGAGAGCAATAAGGGACACGTCCTGTTTTTGAGGGTGGCAAATCTGTCAAAAAATGTGTTGTGACTCAGCTCCTCAAGAGTTTAATTTTCAATTTGCGTGACTGCGAGACTATGCATTCTCTTCTGCGCCATTGTTGGAGTGCAACATTTTTTATCTCATTTACATAAAATATAGATCTGGATGATCCAGATCTGTTACTTACATTTATTAGGTTATTTACTTGCACTTCAAAAAGCTACGCTTGTGTTTTTATAACACATGGTCAGGGTGCATGAGCACATGTGTCAAACCCTGGGTAGAATTGCTTTGGAAAGGTTCACTTCCTGTGAATCATAAGGGGGTCAATGGATTTCTTATAACATGGCATAATTTTGATGTTCATAATTTGATGAACAGAATGACTTGAACAAGAACGCATTTATAAACATCTAAAGAGTCTACACTTCTAAACCAATAAGACAACCAAAATGATTGGCGCAAAACAAATACCATGACTCAAACATTGGTCATGTTAACGGTTTTGTTCTGTTAAAAGGTTTTAGTAAATTAGGCCCTTAGTGTATGTAAGTGATTTTGGACTGTTGGTATGTTGAAATGTCATTTTAAAACGAAGAGGGTCTATTTGTAAATAGTTCCCTGAAAGCCCCACATTAGTCAAATGTCCTTGACACTGGCCTTCCCGGTGAAAAATTGAAAGTTAATACTCAGAAGAAAGTACTTTTTGAAAGTGATCTGTACAGAATGCAATAGATTTCTGTTTGCTTCTTCCAGAGGTGTTGTGGCATCATGCGCTGCTTTCACAGAATAAAAGCAGCAATTGTTGAGTGCGGTTATAAAATGTAAGCTCCGGAGATAAGTGCGGTTGTGTGCTAAAGGCTTTCCCTATGATAAATGGCATACAGACGTACACCTGTATTTGTGATTTCACATGGTTAGGAATTCGTGACAACCACAAATTTGTCAACAGTAATTTTTATGTAATTTGTGAGTTTTCTACTGAGCAGACAGTTGAATTGGTATATGGTGCGATGTGCCAAGGTTAGCTTTAAGGTGAAACAAAATAAACCGCTGTTGCCAAATCTGTGATTACAGACTACTTTAAAGTCACGCATTCCAAGCCACTGATATCACAAACTAAAGTTTAACCTACTTTTCTATTTGTATCTATATCTATATCTGCTCACATTCCCTTATTCTGGTCATATTCAAAGCCTTTATTACACAACGGTGTTTATCTCTGGATAACGGTACTCCCTAATTACTCAATTCATTCTGAAGAATCAGCGCGTGATTCTTGAATACCTCCATAAGCACACATTATGGCAGTCTGTACAACAGGGCTATTCAGCTGCTTGCCTGTGGGACCAAATGTGCTACGAATCAAGTGTCAGCATCTGCACATTATGCAAACAAAAAAAAAAACTATATCTACACCCAGGAAAAGAGTTTGGTTTTGCTGAGGACAACCCCAGACCATGAACCATTTCAGAATATGAACAATCGAGTTAAATTAACTCGTCAAACATACGTTCACATTCTGAAATTCTCAGCCTGGCTATGCCACAAAAATATATAACTCAACAAATAAGTTTTCTACTGTACATTAATAAAGCTTCCTAACTCTCACATATAAAACGTATGCTATCTGTACGTCTGTAAATACACACTTCTTAACTACATATCTCTGCCTACAAAATTATGCATAAAAAAAAGTTAAAACAAAGAATTTGACCCATATCATTCACAGAACCTAAACAACTACTGTTCCAATACGATGTCGCACATTCAGACTTTTATCTGTATAGCACTTTTCTTTCATTTGAAACTCAATGAGCTCTACAGTGAATCAAATAACAGGAGTTGTATTGTGACAAAAAGCCTATGTAAAAAAGTGTATGGCAAAAGAGAATAGAGGCAAGAATGTTTAGCAGATGTTTTTGGCTGAGGTAAATAAATGTAGGCCATCTATGTAGGAAAGAGTTGATATCAGGCCTGGAGAGTTTGTGATGATGTAATCACAAATTAAATTAAGAAGGAGAAGAATAAACAGAAGAAGATAAAGAAAAAACACAAAATTACGCAAGTTTGGGTTTTTATTGCGTGGCCATCTAAAGTCATTTCCAAATAACTTGATGGTGGTATGAGCTTATCCATTACAGATGACATACCTGCCATTCCAGTGGATTATATTCTGTGTACGATTATTAACAAATCGTTTCCATTTTATTATAGACAGCACTAATGAAGTTTGTTTGCTCCATAAAACATCCTGTGGGAACAGATGTGACCAGAACTAGGGTAGGTGTTAGAGGTTTTGGAATTGTGAAGCACACTCTGTGGAATGAAGCACTTCCTTTTCTCTCGGCCTTTCTCCCACAATAACCCTGTAATTTACTTCACACTTGCCCCATGCATGCTGTTATTACTACTGAGCAGATGTCGTGAAATCTCCTCTAAACAGGTGAGCTAAATGAGAGGAGAAAATCTTAAGAAAACAAGGTGATTTCTCATATTTGGAATATTGTCTGTGATAAACATGGTTTTTTATTTTTAGCTGACTTTATATTTAATTTTATTTACCATTGAGCTGATAACATTTTGTGGTTAACATCTACAGATCCTTTCCAAAAAATTAGAATATCATGGAAAAGTTTTTTTTTTTTCCATAATTCCATTCAAAAAGTGAAACTTTCATAGATTATAGATTCATTACACACAAAGTGAAATATTCTAGCCTTTATTTGTTTCATTTTTCATAATTTTGGTTTACAGCTCCAGAAAACCCCCAAAACAGTATTTCAAGAAATTAGAATAGTGTGTTGAAAATCAGCATTTACTTCAGTTATTTCAGAGAATGAATGTTTTAGACTGAGTGTCACACTCTAATCATCTAATTTACTCAAAACACCTACAAAGTTTTTCTACAGGTGTGTCGTTAAATTGGACAGGTATCTCAGTTTGGTTCAGTATGGGGAAGACTGCAGACTTGACAATTGGCCAAAAGACCATCATTGACACCCTCCAGAATATGGGTAAGCCACAAAACGTCATCGCTAAGGAGGCTGGCTGTTCACAGAGTGCAGTGCCCAAGCATATCAATAGAAAGTTTAGTGGAAGGGAAAAATGTGGCAGGAGAAGGTGCACAAGCAAAAGAGATGACCGTAGGCTTCAGCGGATTGTCAAGCAAAGACGATTCCAAAATTTGGCAGAGATGCAGAGGGAGTGGACTGAGGCTGGAGTCAGTGCTTCAAAAACCATCACGTACAGAGTGTGACACTCAGTCTAAAACATTCATTCTCTGAAATAACTGAAGTAAATGCTGATTTTCGACACACTATTCTAATTTCTTGAAATACTGTTTTGGGGGTTTTCTGGAGCTGTAAGCCAAAATTATGAAAAATGAAACAAATAAAGGGTAGAAATATTTCACTTTGTGTGTAATGAATCTATAATCTATGAAAGTTTCACTTTTTGAATGGAATTATGGAAAAAAAAAACTTTTCCATGATATTCTAATTTTTTGGAAAGGATCTGTATGTCTCTTAGCATGCTTTCACAAAACATATAATTGCATTTTTTTATTACTGCCATGTATATTTAGAATTCCCGAATGTTGTCCCTGAAGCTGCAGCTTCAGCAGATATCTACTAAACTAGTGAGTTCTCAGCAAAACTACCTGGATGGATAGATAGCACTCCGGGTATGTATAGAAACATAGCAAAATACAATTTTTGGGTGAACTGCCACTTTAAGGTTTTTATTTATTCTTGAGGGGAGACTACCCCCAAAAGCACCACTAGGGGGCAGTCTTCCCTCAAGACACTGCCTTTCAGATGAAATGTTAAACCAAGGTCCTGGCTCACCATGGCCATTAAGGATCCCATGCAACATATACACTCTCAACCTGATAAGGTGCCTCATACTCATCCCTCAGTGTAATTGAAGACCTGGGTGCTAAAAGTACTGAAGTCACATTTTTAGACAATTCGAGTTGAGCATAGAAACATGTTGTATTTGTTTAGCTAAGTCCACCCTAGAAATATTGTTAACAGAAAAGGTGCCTAAGTCTCTTTTCTCCACTATGGAAACAACAGGTTATGGCTGATTTCATGGATCAATGATATTTTCGGATTTGATTTTCTCAAAATAGACATTTTGTGACTTCAGTACTTTTAGCACCAGGGTCTTCAATTGGCATAATACTCCTCTTATCTTCATCTAAGTTGATGTGATGTGTGGTGAGGGTTCTGGTGCAAGATGGCCACCATCCAGGCTTGTGCACATTGGTGGTTGTGATGAGTTTCCCTACTTCATTGAGAAGAACTTTGGGATCACCCGAAGTGATGCATAAATGCATTCTATTTACATTTTAAAGAAAGTGCTTATTTGCAGTAACCATGAACAATATGTAGGGGTTTCCTACTACAAACAGGCAGTCCATGTGTGAAAAGAAGGGTTAACAGATTTCGACATTTGAGAATCAGATGCTTTTGGATTTTTTTTTTTTGAATAATAGTTACATTTATCCAAAATCAACACTTATACTCTTGGGAGTATCAATTCCTATTGGGAGATGGCTGTCCCCACTATCAACCCTTAAACTGGTGCATTAAAAAATAATACCCAAAATGTTTTTGCCAATTATTTGACTTGTCTCAATCAATAAAGCATGTGAATATTTATCAAATATAAGTTAAAATAATGCAATCTATTTTGTAATAAATTTTATAATTCAAAAAACCTATCGAAAAAATGCTGTCCCCAATTTTTACGTCACAACCGAAAGGTACACTGTTTGAGTCTGTGCAGTGAACCTGCTTGTAGCCACACACCCCTTTTTTTAACCAGGAAATTAGACAGCCTTCATATGAATCAAGGCCACATGGTGAGTAGCTAGGTTTTAGCGTTTTGATATAATTGTCCTTCAAAGTATGAAAATTAGTCTGTGGTTTTAAGAGCCGTCACACCCAAACACCCGAGTTTTCATATTAGACAAAAAAAGTTGATTTCATAACTGTAGATTTGACAGTGCATCTGCACAGAGAAGTGGTTGCTAATCATGTGCTTGCTAAATCTTTTGTTTTGTGGCCGAAATGAGCCAAAATTATCACAACCGAAACAGTCACTACCGAAACAATTGGTACAGACAATTTACACTTGTCTGTAAATTCTTATTAAAGACAATAAATATTGAGACAATCAATGCACATGTACAAACCTCAATTCCAAAAAAGTTGGGACAGTGTATAAAATGTCAAATAAAAACAGAAAGCAATGATTTGCGAGTCCTTTTTGTATTCAATTGAAAACAGTACAGTAGTTTTGAAAGCAGAATTGTTTCCCATTCTTGCTTAATATGAGACTTCAGCTGCTCACCAGTCCGGGGTCTGCATTGTCATATTTTGGGCTTCATAATGCGCCACACGTTTTCAATGGGAGACAGGTCTGGACTGCAGGCAGGCCAGTCTAGCACCCGCACTCTCTGACGACGAAGCCATGCTGTTGTAACACGTGCAGAATGGGGCTTGGCATTGTCTTGCTGAAATAAGCAGGGATGTCCCTGAAAAAGCGATTGTCTAGATCGCAGCAAATGTTGCTCCAAAATGCATATGTACCCTTCAGCGTTAATGGTGCTTTCACAGATGTGCAAGTTACCCATGCCATGGGCACTAACACACCCCCATACCATGACAGACGCTGGCTTTTGAACCTTGTGTTGGTAACAATCGAGATGGTTCTTTTCCTCTTTGGCCGGGAGAACACGACGTCCATTATTTCCAAAAACAATTTGAAAGGTGGACTCGTCAGACCACAGCACATTTTTCCACTTTGTGTCAGTCCATCTCAGATGAGCCCGGAGAAGTCGGCGGCATTTCTGGATGTTGTTGATATATGGCTTATGCTTTGGGTAGTAGAGTCTTAACTTGCATTTGTAGATGCAGCGACAAATTGTGTTTACTGACAAGGGTTTTCTGAAGTATTCCCGAGCCCATGTGGTTATATTCATTACAGAAGCATGCCGTTTTTAATGTAGTGCTGTCTGAAGGATCGAAGGTCACAGGCATTCAATATTGGTTTACGGCCTTGCCCGTTTTCTCCAGATTTTCTGAATCTTTTACTAATATTATGGACTGTAGATGGTGAAATCCCTAAATTCCTTGCAATCGTGTGTTGAGAAACGTTGTTCTTAAACTGTTGGACTATTCGCTCATGCAGTTTTTCACAAAGTGGTGAACCCATCCTTGCTCGTAAATGGATGCCTTCGTGGATGCTCCTTTTATACCCAGTCATGATAGCATGACCTGTCACCTATTCACCTATTTACCTGTGGAATGTTCCAAACAGGTATTCTTTGAACATTCCACAACCATCCCAGTCTTTTTTATACCCCTGTGCCAACTTTTTTGGAAAGTGTTGCAGGCATCAAATTTGGAAATCAGTGTATATTTACAAAAATCAACGAAGTTGCTAAGGTAAAACATTAAATATCTTTTAAATATTGTTTTCATTTAAATATATACATAAGAGAATTTACAAATCACTGATTTTTGCTTTTATTTGCATTTTACGTACTGTCCCAACTTTGGAATTCAGGTTTCAGTAAGAGATGTCACAACCGCAACAATGTGGTCACGACCGAAACACCTGCTGTTTTGTAAAAATTTTGAATAATATGAATAATCAATCAAATATCCAAGATATTGTGCTGGTGAGGGTATATATAATCTCATAAATAAGAATCTATCAAATGCATGTGATCAAATCTGTCCATTTTATAGAGAACATAATTATTGAATTCACTAAATTTAATTAATCCAATGTTTTATTTGATTAAAAAATTCTGGGTAATTTATTCAAACTCAACAGCGGTCAAGATTCTTTTTCAAAAATGTAATTTTCAAAGAGGTGAATTAAACTCATCAATTGGGTATGTAATTCTATTTCAAAAGCAGGTTTTACACCATGTTTCGGTTGTGACGTGATATTTAGGGGCAGTCAGTAAATTCATCCTTATTCTGAAAAAATTACATGTGATTGCACTGTACATCTAGTATATTTATGTATCTCAGATAAAGTGTAACACATATATTATAAAAGAATTTTGCAAAAAGAATACAAATTTACACTTTTCTCCAACCCTCAATTTGCACAAAGAATGGCCTCAAGCTCTGCATCACTGGTTGTTTATTATGAACATTTATAAGAAACAATTCCATGCTCACAAAAATGCGTTTTTGATGCTTCATAAAGGTGTCATGAAGTCATATATAGGGTGAATTCAGATAAAGTGGGACACTTTTTGCAATTTTGCCTTCTGTTACCTGTTTCGATATTAGTCCCACACATTTACACAGCACATGATACAATTCTGAAATCCTCAAGATGTTATCTGACCACATAAAAAGAAAAAATGTAGAAATCTTGCTCACAGGATGCGTGACACACCTTTATATTTCATTTGAGCCATAGCCCATTTTTCCATCTGCGTTTGGGAATGTGGGACAGCTCATTAGGTAATTTGGGACACCAAATCTTTATAATAAAACCCCAATAACAAGCTATAATGTAGTACATTGCAATATATTTTAATGGTGCACCATGCTTAAATACACTAAGTAAACATCAGGACCCAAGCAAAAAAATATTATACTTTAAGTATACTTTTAGTACGTCCTCATCATGTAGTAACTACTAATTTTGTGTTAAACTGGCCACACTTTAAGTACAGGCTAATAAATGCACTAAAGTTGTACTTTTGTAGAACTTCTGTACAACTTTAGTGTACTTACTGTACTTAAGTGTACTAAATTGAGACACGTCTTACAAACAAAGTATATTTAAGTTTACTAATTGAAGGGGTGATTTGTAGGTATTGGAAATACAATTTTAAATTATTAGAGTTAGTCTCGGCACATTGGATAGATCAGAAAAGGGAAGAAAGAGGCCCCTGCCACCGCTCCCCCCCCCCTATCTGTCTCTCTCAGTTCCTTAAATCTGAGGGTTACATGGAAGGTAGGATGTACCCTGTCATCCTACTTTCCATGTAACCCTCAGATTTAAGGAACTGAGAGAGACAGATAGGGGGGGGGGGGGGGCGGTGGCAGGGAAGGTAGGATGTACCCTGTCATCATTTCTGCACAAACATGAGTCTTGCTTCATGCCAATTCGACAACGACACACTCCTTTTAGTTTAATGATTACATACTACGGATAAATGTGCATTAAACATATATTGCAATAAATGTAAAGTAAAGAAACACTTAAATCAAAGGAATAATACGTGGATTAAACGTTCTTTAAGCACTTAAAAGATATATACGGTAATCAGCTCAGCATTTTTATTAAGTCCTTTATTCACGGTCCCACACATTTACACAGCACATGATACAATTCTGAAATCCTCAAGATGTTATCTGACCACATAAAAAGAAAAAATGTAGAAATCTTGCTCACAGGATGCGTGACACACCTTTATATTTCATTTGAGCCACAGCACATTTTTTCATCTGCGTTTGGGAATGTGGGACAGCTCATTAGGTAATTTGGGACACCAATTCTTTATAATAAAACCCCAATAACAAGCTATAATGTAGTACATTGCAATATATTTTAATGGTGCAACATGCTTAAATACACTAAGTAAACATCAGGACCCAAGCAAAAAAATATTATACTTTAAGTATACTTTTAGTACGTACTCATCATGTAATAACTACTAATTTTGTGTTAAACTGGCCACACTTTAAGTACAAGCTAATAAATGCACTAAAGTTGTACTTTTGTAGAACTTCTGTACAACTTTAGTGTACTTACTGTACTTAAGTGTACTAAATTGAGACACGTCTTACAAACAAAGTATATTTAAGTTTACTAATTGAAGGGGTGATTTGTAGGTATTGGAAATACAATTTTAAATTATTAGAGTTAGTCTCGGCACATTGGATAGATCAGAAAAGGGAAGAAAGAGGCCCCTGCCACCGCTCCCCCCCCTATCTGTCTCTCTCAGTTCCTTAAATCTGAGGGTTACATGGAAGGTAGGATGTACCCTGTCATCATTTCTGCACAAACGTGAGTCTTGCTTCATGCCAATTCGACAACGACACACTCCTTTTAGTTTAATGATTACATACTACGGATAAATGTGCATTAAACATATATTGCAATAAATGTAAAGTAAAGAAACACTTAAATCAAAGGAATAATATGTGGATTAAACGTTCTTTAAGCACTTAAAAGATATATATGGTAATCAGCTCAGCATTTTTATTAAGTCCTTTATTCACGGCCCCTCACTATGCTATCAGGAGATAAAATAAATTAGGCTATATTCCTTTTATAAGTACCCTAAAATACCACTAAATATGATATTTAGTATACTTATTTGAAGTTCACTAAAGTACAATTTAATTACATATATTTCCAAATGAATTACACATTTTAAGCATACTTTAAATTAAGTATTAAAAGTATAAGTACACTTGAAACACATTTGGTATACTTAAATTATATTTTTAATATACTTAAGTACACAATTTCTTTCTCTTGGGGAACTTGATAGAATATTATCTCTAAAGATAAGCTCTAAAACTCATATTAACTTAACAATCATAACATAGTTCATCTTGACAAAAAAGTTGAGACCACTGACCTAAATATGACTTGACAGCAATATAAAAAGTATTAGAATTGCATTACAGTTAATATAGGGTACATTACCACGTACATATGCAAATACTGAGGTTCCCTAAGTATAAAATGGGATAATTTTCCTCCATTAGAATAGCCCACAACACTGTCCCACATTACCAGAAACATGCTGTCCCACATTACCTGACTGGGTTTGGTAATGTGGGACATATCAGAAATGCCTGAATTAAAAAAGTCTAAACATAATATTTACCACTTTAAAAAATGTTTTGTTGCACAAGTATTTCATATGCATAATTACATCATAATTAGGCACAGTGTATTGTTTACGACAGATTTAGAACCTTAACATTAATTCAAGCAAAAGCTTATGTCATTGACCTAACCATGCATTTTGCCGGGTGACCTTCATATATGAAGCTTGCCATGATCCCCATCATGACATGACATCAATGAAATCATGTGACTTTGATCATGTAGTTTCTCTGCAAAAACCTAGTTACAATTATTTTGATTGGCTCTTGACAGAGCAGGAAATAAACATGTCAAAGCTTAGTTGTCCCACATTACCTGATGTCCCACAATACCTGAATTCACCCTAACTTTGTAGCACACAGTTCTCTCTGATTCTGAACTTGTGACCATTTTTGTGTCCGTCTTTCATGTGTATGGGTGCAGGTGGCGTTATATTAATGAATGGGAGGAGATACTTACTCTTATAATAACGGAAGGATCTCAGACTGTGATCTCATCACAAATACTCCCCGAAAGTGTAAAATGCCCGCACAGTATTCCTTTACCACACTGTAGGACCTGAAGTCAGTGCACTTGTTGCAATATTAAGCCTGTGGCGCTCTCTCTTGAATTCTATACATTTCGCAGTCCATGATACCTGTCTGTTGTTTAAATCTTTATGGAGCTCAGTCTAGATTACTTTCCAGCTGTATTACTGAGATTAGAAGGAGCAGAAGGGATCATTAAGATTAAAGATTAGAGAAGGATTAAAACGGATTAATTGCATACAAGAGGTTTTCTCGGGTTGAAAAGAGTTAAAGCTAAACAATGAGATTTTCTTAGCAGCAGGAAAAGGGCCTGGTGAGTTATAGAAAATTCATAATTATGCATAGACTACACTGTAAAAAAAATATTTGTTGACTCAATTTGATTTATTCGATTCTTAGTTGACCCAGTTAAGTTGTCTAAATATAAAGTTTATTCAACTTATAAGATGAAACTTTATATTTAGACAACTTAACTGAGTCAAAACAACAAGATGCCTTGACAAATTAAGTTGTCATTTTTTACAGTGTAGCATGTCAGGAAGCCAGGCATTATAACGAGGATTCTATCGGTGAAGATGACTAGGTGAGCTGTAACACGTACAGTACTTTCACGTATTGCAGTTCGTAACAAAAGCGACTATGACAGTAGCCTAATTAAGAGACGAAATCGCCATTCCCCCACTATGAGATAAAAAGTAAATTGCTTTCATGGATGTAAAGATAGGCCTAGCCCACCAATGATATGATGAAATGATACAAGTATCTGCATACAGATAGTAAAACCCATACACGAGTAACAACCGCAAAAACAAGTAGGCTAGGCTATAGGCTAGTTATCAGGCCAATGCATAAAATACTTTTATCCTCCACAGAGGCGTATTGCAGCTTATTTTAATAATTAGAGACTGCACTGTGCACGCAAATACGTACTGCTCCACTTCATGTTCATTGTCAAATTTCGTCAAGTTTAAACTCATACTCTTTTTTCTTCACGTGGAAAAAATAAAATAACATGACTATCTGCCCTCGCCACAGTTGTTTTTATCATATAGGCTAAAATATAATTTTAGCGGACTGGGACTGATAAGTCTGAGGTAGGCTAGGCTATAGACATAAGTTAGGCTACAAAATAAAACCCTATACTGATGACAATTTCTTAAATTATAAGAAATATATAACTGGGTGCTTTTAACAGGCTGTCATCGACTTGAGGTTCTCTTTTTGTGTTGTTCCCTTGTTTTTTTTCTTTTCTATGAAAGATAATTTCTGTTCCTGCCATTGCCTGGGCGGGAGACGCTTATTCGTGCCACTGCGACTTGACAGGGGCGTCGCTGCACCTAGCACTCATGACGCAGGGAAAGAAAGTTCAGCAGAAGAACAGCCCAGTGCTACTTCCCTGCGGGTGAGAATAGCGGATCGCGCTCCTTGCTGCATCACTTCAATCGAACTGAAGGTCTCTCTTTTTCAAGACCAAGAAGCCACGCTCGGAGACAACACAAAACAGCGAGAGAATGCAAAAGAGATATGTCTTTATCATCTGAGATGGAGAAGAATTCCACTGAAGATGACTGTGTTGACTCGGGAGCGGAGACGGCAGGGTGAGTGCTGGCAAATTACACTTTAGGCGAAAGGCACTTTAGTAACTCTTAGCATCTGTTAACCATATTGTCTGCATACGTTATTCATATGCCTCGCAAGTTTTGGCACGGACCCACGAAAAGAAGATATTGGCAGAATTTCTTAGCAAATTGGCCCGACTGTGAAGCAAGTTAATCTATATAAACAGATCACAAGATGCCATAAATTTCCAGATCAAGAGTGGGCTAATGTTTATAGTCGGGCCACGGAAATCTAATCAACTTCTCGTGCAATATAATTGTAACCATAGGCTTTGCCATGAGGGCGAGCCTATGATTTTTATTAGATTTCCGGAAGCTGCATGCTTGATACTTTTTTTTCTCTCTTAAGATTACTCGTAGCCTATTATTTCTCTCTTGTCTATACAAACAGTGACTTGTGATTTTAGTTTTGGATGGTTTAGTGGAGGGTAAGGTGTATTTTAAAATGCACGTCGCAGCCATATGATCTGTAGCGGATTGCCATAAAGCTAACCCACTCACTCCTAAAGGTAGCCTATATAGAACACCTATAGCTATGTCATACCTCATTGTAAATGTGGTGTGACATCATCACCACTGTATCCCCCCAGAGTGGTTTGGCCTCATGCTGTCCCGCTACACGCTATGCAATGTTTTCCAGGGTTAGCCAGTAATAATAATAATAATGTGTACACAATGACAGAAACCGTGATGGTTTTATCTGCTCCCCTATAGGGTTGTGTGTGTGAGACTTAAAGTAGGCCTACTATTTTATTTTACCCAGCAAAATGTTCAGTGTAAAATCAACTCTCATCAAATATTCTCAATACTTAAGAGTTAATTTGATATGCACTGTACTAAAATTTATAACACCAATATTTTTTTAACACTGATCTTTTCACTGTGTAGACAATTACCGCTGGTAGGTGTGGCCTGTAGAACCAAGGCTGCTTACTGTACATAAACCATTCTTTGTTTGCTTGCTTATTTGCTGACACAGATTTTGTTGCTAAGCTAACATGCTAAGGGGTTTGTTATTAGGTATGTCACTGGAGGCTTCAGCATTGATGTAGAAGTGGTTGAGCAGGTTAAAGTTGAAGGCAGCTTCAGTACAGTGACAAAGCAGATCGGTTAAAGCAGCACTGTATTCAGTCCCTGCCATAGCCATTTTAAGTTTTTATTTTGTCTCACGCATACTTGCGATGAATGAAAAATAAGCTACAAAAAATAACTAAATATAGAAAAGAGTATTGAAAGTTTATTGAAAATTGAAAGTTTAAAGACAAAACTCCTTTACGAAATGACCCTAAACACAGTAGCAGGACAGCCTTGTCCTGTGATTGTGCGTTTGTGTGTGTGTGTGATAATTGTGTCTATATGTTGTTGCACACTCAACAGATATGTATTTTCTCATGTGTCGCTCCTTCAGTCCCATCCAAGTCCCCAGAAGCAGGTGTCCCTTCTTTAAAATGGCACACAGTTAACAAGCAGAAACAGATGTACCTGACCGAAGTGAGTGGAGACCACTCGTAATGGGTTTCCATAGTGATGAGGGATAGGGCTTCAGAATCCTTAAGAAGCCTTCAGACGTGGAGCTGACACATTTGTATAAGTCACTCACTGATCTGAACCAATTAAAGAGTGTCCAGTTCACCAAAACTCTGTCTAATCAACAGAGAAAATCAACATTTTTTAGTTTTTTTGCATGAAAAATGAATAATATTACATTATGAAAAATATTGTACAAGTAAAACTGCAAATATCTAACCATTTATCAGAAAAATAATGCCCACCTTGAAATATATGGGTTTATCAAAACTGGACAGGGTGAGCCAAAACACTCTTACATTATAATGCTTTACTGTGGAGAGATACTGTTTAGACATTGATTTACAGCAGACCTCCACCCAGCTTTATTGTTATCCAGAAAAGACAACACATTGGATTATTTAAATGGCAATTGGGAAGATTGACTCTGACAGCATCATTGAGATTTAGGTTGCAGTCTTCCAAATGTGAATGAAAATGATGAGATGAGTTTAAAAAATAAGTGTTTGTATATTGTTTTTTGTTGGACATGATAAAGTGCCTGTTTGTCCCATGAGTTGACTTGAATAAGGTCAGGCCTGACACATTATTGGGCCAATTCAGCTAGCTGGGTTTAAAGAAATTACAGTTGTATGCTAAAATCAATGGTATCTTCTACAGCTTTGTGTGTGTGTGTGTGTGTGTGTGTGTGTGTGTGTGTGTGTGTGTGTGTGTGTGTGTATATATGTATGTATGTGGTGTGAGTGTGTGTGTGTGCGTGTGTGCGTGTGTGTGTGTGTGTGTGTGTGTGTGTGTGTGTGTATATATGTATGTATGTGGTGCGTGCGTGCGTGCGTGCGTGTGTGTGTGTGTGTGCGTGTGTGTGTGTGTGTGGATGGTGTCACTCTGCACCTGATCGGCTCAGATGGCCAGTGACAGCAGTGGCTTTCTTCACACAGACAGAGTGGTTGCTGTGGGGACTTCACTGAGTGAACAGATAACTCATTCAGAGCAAGCTGAATGGACAAGGGAGTGTTTCCCCCCCCTGTAGTCCACATCTATTTTCCTCTCAGTTTCTCAGAGATTGCGCTCCGAGACACTCAGTAAATGAAAGTAAAGCTTGCATAACCTTCGACACATCACACCTTTATTGTGTAAAATAGTGCTTCAGTCCCTTAGGTCATTTCACTCAATAAAAGTGTTGAGCTGGTAAGCGTTTGGGAGTTCTGCTTTTATGTATCATGGACCCCACTGATCAGCGTCACAGATAATTAGGATCTGCGTACAAGTTTCCGATCCTTTCTCAAGCCTGTAACCCCTCCATCCATTTACAGCGCTCGGCAGACGCTTTTATCTAAAGCGACGTACGATCATTCTCCATTCCAGGCAGCCGCATGCTGTCCGGCTTTACTTGGATCATAATGCTACCGTCGCTCCGTCGGGATCGCCAGGATCTCAAAGCGGCAAAGTCACAGCAACCTCTTGTTGTTTTTTATACTCTGCCGCCATTAAATTCTTCTCATGATGAGTGATAGCTGACTACATTCCCCATAAGGGTACAGGAAAGAAGAGAATGAACGTCCTGTCAAAACGATGAACGTCATACCTGTGTGAACTGGTGATTTGATCAGAAATTGTGCAGACTAAGGAGGAACATTGAAAGTTCAGTTTCTACCACTGACACTGAAAGGTTTTGATTAATCTCATCCATGCCCAACTTGCGTGACTGAGGTAGCCATGGATGCTCTGTCCTTTGGGCATATCTCTTCAGAAACATTAATAAAATGTAGTTTAGAACCAGAAACTCATCTTACCCGCTGTAACCTCTTGTAGTTAGGAGGAAAAGAGGACAGAATGCAGGAGTTGACCATTCGGTAAGTGTAGAGAATCTATGGTTTCAAGGCTGGCTAAAAAGGCCAAAAGGGGTGGAGGGAGGTTGTTTCATTAATCCAATCAGAGATGAGCCCCTCAGAGCCGAACAGATGGTGCATCTGGCATGGGCATTTAGGATAATGGGATGTGTCCGTCGGTGCCAGTAGCCAATCCGTTTAAGTGACAGGGGGTTTCCTGCAACACAGCCAAACATGGCACTGGGTGACAGGCCTGCCAGCCTCACTCTATCAACCTTAGCTTGGGTCTGGCAATACACAGTAAAATGTCCAGTGTTAATTCAACTCTGCCAGAGTATATGAGTCCAATAGGAAACATACTGTACGTATGTACTCTGTAAGAGTTGATTTAACACTGAACATTTTACTGTGTAGCCGCGCTCTTACAGTACGTGACATTGCAGGCATGATTTTTTATTTTTACAAGGTCAAATTCCCAGCTAACAAAATTAGGTCCCCGGGACGTCCCCTGAACGGCTCGAAATGTCATCAGGACGTCGCCTTGACGTCTTTTTGTAGGGTTTTCTAAACGTTACGTGGACGTCTCCGAGAACGTTTCCAGGATGTTCTAGTAACCTCCCCCAGACAGTCATTACATGACGTTATCTTGTAACCAGTGACAGCAGGAACGTCCCTGAATGTTGCATCAATGCCATGAGCACAACATCATATGATAACCAGATAGGAACTAAAATTTTTTATGATATGTTATATTGTAACCAAAGAGTGGCCTTCCTAAGACTTTAATAACGTCCTAGTAATAATGTTTTTAGGACATCGCTAGGGAATGTCGCATCATAACTTTGAGGGGACTGTTTGCTGGGTTTACATACTGAATAAGTTATACTTTTATATAGATTTGTTTTAAAGTACATTGTCCTTGATAGGTTGAGAACAAATCTGGGAGCTCTTTTTACACGACGTGTCTCTGTTAAGATTTCTACCAATCAGATGACCTCGGATTTTCTCTGAGCCTATGATATGGTATCTCTTCTGTCATGGCTTGCAGCACTCTTTGACCCAAGAGGCCTTGAAAATGAACAGAAATCAAACTGAGAGATAAAGCTTTCTGAAGTTAAATCTGGAGTGCGTTCTGGACATTCAGAGCTGACGGACGCCGACTTTTTAACCAGTGATTTACAGAGCTGGGAATATCAGCCGATAACAGGAGTCATGGAGGCTGTGTGTCAGATTCATGAGATGCTCTGCTGTCATAAAAGCTGAAAACTGCAGGGTACTTTCAAGATCCCTTAGTGCATCATACACGTGTGCATGTGTGTGTGTGCGTGTGTGTGTGTGTGTGTGAGAGAGTATGCGTGTGTCACAGTGTCTGCATGTGTGCAGATCACTGAATAAATGTTTTGCACTGAAAAATATTGCTTAACAACTTTTTTTAAATCCCTATCAAACATTTTAAAGTACTTTTTTGACCATATCTGGGGTGCTTCTTTTGCTGTGTCATCCTGTTACAATTTGAGAGACTAGAATTAATGTCCACCAAAGCAGTTTCTTTTCCTTCCGATGTCCAGCAGGTGAGCTGCGCAGCCAACGCACTGCAGGCTGCAGGTCTCAGATTGACCAGAGGTGTCACTGTTGTGCAGGCAGGGAGGGAAATCTCTTCCTGGCCGGAACCCTGTCCAATCCGTTAAATTGAAATCCTTCAGAATTGTCACTGTCATTCATTGTGACCTCACACAAAACAGTGTACAGTTCCAGCCATCACTGTGTTGTTACTTCAAACAACAGTGGAGAGAGAACCCCTGTCACCTTGACGATGACCTCAGAAAGTAGAGCCAATACGGAACACTTCTCTCCCCCCATCTGTCAGTCCTCCAGGACATTTGAGACAGCACAAAGGGTTAATCACAGGCTAAGGAGAACGGAAAGATACCTGAACTCCATTTCTGTCTCAAAGGGAGAGGAGAGACGGGGAGGGGTTTCATCTATGTTTTCTTGTTCAAACATGATTTGATTTACCACTGGGGGTCATTGCCAGGTCAACACAGTGCCCTCAGGGGCGCTGCATTATCCAAACCATGACAGAAAGCAGAGATCTGTGATTAAACTGTGCATTTCTGCGTTCTGAAGTGATACAAGGATTTCCTGAGGAAGCAGATTTATGGCTGTGCTGCCTCGCAGGCTTTCCACGCCAATGGGGAGTCTTCACTTTTTAAAGCTGAATCGCATAATGATCAACAGTACGAGCAGCTAGCTGACTTCCCCAGGCTCTAACTCTACAGTCAATTCAGCTTATTCTAGCATCCAATCCAATCGTTTTACTCTTTTCTTTTACCTGTAAAACCCTTCAAACACCTGTTTCACAATCACATTTTACTATTTTTACTAGGAATTGTATTATTAGTATTACTGTTATTATTATTATTCATTTAATTTCATTTGTTTATTTGGAAGGGACAGTGAAAGTTAATGAACATTCTAGTGCAAGACAAGACATGTAAACAATCCAGAGTATAGCCAGAGGCTAATTTCCATCTGTTGTCCCCAATAGATGTTACCTAAAAACATAAGACCAGTATATACATCACATAATACAAGTATATATCAATCACATATCTCGCATCAAAATAGTGCAATAGTGTATTATTATTGTCATCATCATCATCATCATTGTTGTCATCATCATCTGTATTTTGCATCCTACAGTCCACACATTACAACGAGAGGGCCAGTGACTATTTGTGTTTAGAAACCCTTTTGGTAGAGACCCTATTCATTCTCAAGATAAATTTGCAACATACCTTCAAGAAAAGATAACTAATGTTCAATACAATATAACATTTACAAGAGTATTGTCAGCTTTAGATACAATATGTCATGTTGTCATGAAGTCATCTCAAAAATACTTTGTTCAAACTGTCCATATTCTCAGTACATTTTTCAAAAATGTTTTTCATTGTTAGTCAGACACCATTTTAACTATTTTAAATTGCTCTGTATTGATTGGCAAGTTTCCCACAGTTTTAAAGGCTGTTTCAGTCAGACTTCTCAAATCATAGTAATGAGAGTTCTTTTTAACGGTTGTAAGTATATATTCTGTTGTCCTTGGAGACTCTGAATCTCAAAAGGCAGACATTACTTGAGGTTGACAGGGACCCATCCTTGGTCCACTTATTTTTTCTAACGATGAGATCTTGTGTGCCAACTGAAGGCAAGGCGGCACGCCTCGTGTGTCAATGGGAGGAAATAATGTAGTAACAATGTGACCGTATCCCAAGGATCTCTGCCGTCTTAAACTCACCCAATCCCTGATAGGGCAAGGCCAACTGCTGCAGACTTCCTGTGATAGTGAGCTAATAGCATGGCCAAGGCTGAAACCTGTCACACTAGGACCCAGCCTGCGGTCTTAGAGTGGTTTTTACAAACGGAGTCACTCAGGAATGTGTTTGGTTTCGTTAGCATGTGTGCCCCCCAGATGTGTAATCTAGACTGCTGGTCCACTGTTTATCCAGATGCGTCTTCATTGAAATGTGAGAATTAACCGCTAAATCATTTCAACAGTCTGCGTCTGAAATGAACCCTTCCTTCTCCATCTTTTCCCCTCTCTCCCTACAGGTCTGACTACAGCCCCATGTCCTCCGGCAGCAGTAAGTACCCAGGCTCTGTCCTGTACAGATGCTCCCTGTCCCTCCCTGAGCTGTACTCAACTGTACCTACCTGAGTGTACTGTATCCTCCATTATCTGCAGTTTAAGTGAAATCCCAGGGCAGGGACCTGCTTTCATAGCACTGCATGAATGACTGTCCTTTCAACCGTCCTGCTGCATGATCCTTTGATGTTTGTATGTGTGTGTATGTCTGTGTGTGTTTCTGTTCCAAGTTGAATTTCCCCATCCAATCTGCCAGGGCCAGCCAGTGTCACAATTATGTCCAACATTATGATCTAGGAAGCCCTCCACCCACAGGAGGCCCAGAAACCTGGACAGGCCCACACTGGCCCCTTACTTCCCTGCACTTCCTGTTAAAGTCCACTAGCTCTGCCCACCATTGTCTCTCTTGGCCTGGGGGGCAGTGTGCAACAACAGTGTGTACTTATGGTATATCCACTCCTCTGTTATTCCACCTCTCTCTCTTCCTCCTGACTGTAGAGGCCTGTGCACCTGAGGAAATTAAATACATGTATATTATGCACAGAAAGAAGCTGTTTTTTTACCTTTTAGTCTTTGGTATGACTGAGATATGAAATATTGTGATACAAATATTTGGATTCCACTTGACTTTGTTGTCCTTTATGTTTTGTTGAGTCTTTTCTGGCTTTGTTGTCTATTGAAATTCAGCTGTGACCTCAGTTGAAGAGTGTTTTTCCAAACCTGACTAAGTCCAGTTTTGATAAACCATATAGGTGGGTATAATTTTTCTGATAAGTGTTTAGATGTTTGCAGTTTTACTTTTACACAATTATTCTTATTATTCTTAATTATTTAAGTATAAAATGTGATTTTTCATGCAAAAACAAAAAACAACTAAATGTTTATTTTCTCAAAATTGGTCAAAGTGGGCTGAGTGAGTTCTGGAAAAACACTCTTCAATTGGTGGACGTACAGTCAAAACATAAATAACAGTTCTTATTTCAGGACGGTACGTCTGTAAAATACATTACAACACCGTACAACAGTGGTATCTGTACCGCATCACCACCTCACACCACGCTATATTGCTGTGAGACCTCAAAAAAACTTTTTCAGGGAAATTTCGTTTGGAATCCCCAAGCTCATCCAGAGAAGAGATGGGATGGGGTGATGTGGAGGCAGGGTAATTCGATAGCCATACTGCAAGTCCATCTGTTGCCACCATTTAAGATGGTTTTATAGAGCTCAAGACTGCCTAATAACAAAATAAGCATTCGGCAGTCCCAGTGAATTCTGAAAAGCGGGATTGGGTGCCCCGTCGCTTTTACACCGAGGTTTTAAAAAATTGACATGTTTTTCTTTTTTCAGGGATAGGAAATAATTAATTTGTGTCACATGAAAATTTCTTTCTTGGGACATATTATATTTCTGTGAGGATAAGCTAACAGACTGGGTGAGAATTCTCAAATGCTCACCCTGAATCAGGCACCATGTAGTTGAGAGTTGGATGTGCATTAAATAAACTGTATCCTGTATCAGTGCAGAGAATCAGCTGCAGGCTTTAGCACTGTGTTCCCAGTCAATATCATTTCCATGTAAATTTTCCATATGGGTTAATTAAGTTCAGTGCTGCTCTTCTCACTCCAGGGGTTTGTCAGTGCGGTTTGGTTGAGATATTATTTCAGACTCTCTCTTTCTGAAAGATTTATTGATATTCCAGACCAGTCAGCGAGAATTTTCCGTATGGCTTCACACAAATACACCACACACCCAACATGTATCACCACACCAAAGCAAAGCAAGGCTTATGTAAATGACCTACTGGAATGAGCCAATCAACAGCTGCGTTCAACGTGTGAGGAGTACCCATCTTTATATTTCATCATTAGAGATTTAGCAAGTCACGAAAATGGAACTCTGGAACTCTGGAACTCTCTCTCTACAGTCTTCCTCAGGACCACAGTGAAACTTTCCCCATTGCATTCTTAAGTTCTAGTAGTCATAGTAGAAATAGTAGAAATGGAAACATTTTCCAACCGCAGAACTGGAGCCAGGCTGGAGTCGTGGGCAGACACAATGTCATTAGCAATAATAGCAGTCTTAACAATGCTAACAGCTCTAACAACCTCGGAGATAAGCAGTGCACGGCTGGACCATGTATACGCACATATGCATATTTTGAGCGCAAAGTAAGGCGCAAGGTGCAAATGGTCTGAACTTAGCCTCTTCATTAATTATAGGTGTGTCTTCGGCGGAACATGCAATAAACCAATCACAGTGTTATTTTCCATTCCCTTTAAAAGCTGCCTGCATTCACACCTTTGGCAGATTTAATAAGACTGCAAAAAGGGCGATTTACAGCTGGGGAAACCTGCTTGTGCGAGGTTAAAGTGTGCGAGCAAGGAATATAGACTATGGGTCAATATTAGGATAAATATTATTCAGACTAACCATTATGACGTGTTTTCATATACGGGCCATTCTACAGAAGTCGTGCAAATTGAGGGTTGGAGAAAAGTGTAAATTTGTATTCTTTTTGCAAAATTCTTTTATAATATATGTGTTACACATTATCTGAGATACTTAAATATACTAGATGTACAGTGCAATCACATGTAATTTTTTCAGAATAAGGATGCTCCTAAATATGTCACAACCGAAACATGGTGTAAACCCTGCTTTTGAAATAAAATTACACACCCAATTGATAAGTTTAATTCACCCCTTTCAAAATGACATTTTTGAAGAAAAATCTTGACTGATGTTGAATTTGAATCAATTACCCTGAATTTTTAAATCAAATAAAACACTGGATTAATGAAATTTAGTGAAAACTACATACAAATGTTCTCTATAAAATGGACAGATTTGATCACATGAATTTGCTATACCCTCACCAGCACAATATCTTGGATATTTGATTGATTATTCATATTATTCAAAATTTTAACAAAACAGCAGGTGTTTCGGTTGTGACCACATTGTTGTGGTTGTGACATCTCTTACTGAAACCTCAATTCCAAAAAAGTTGGGACCGTACGTAAAATGCAAATAAAAGCAGAGGGCAGTGATTTGTAAATTCTGTTGTCTATATATTTAATTGAAAACGATATTTAAAAGATATTTAATGTTTTTCCTTAGCAACTTCATTGATTTTTGTAAGTATATGCTAATTCCTAATTTGATGCCTGCAACACATTCCAAAAAAGTTGGGACAGGGGTATAAAAAAGACTGGGAAGGTTGTGGAATGTTCAAAAAACACCTGTTTGGAACATTCCACAGGTAAATAGGTGAATAGGTTACAGGTCATGCTATCATGACTGGGTATAAAAGGAGCATCCACAAAGTCTCTGGCATTTACGAGCAAGGATGGGTTCACCACTTTGCGAAAAACTGCATGAGCAAATAGTCCAACAGTTTAAGAACAACGTTTCTCAACACACGATTGCAAGGAATTTAGGGATTTCTCCATCTACAGTCCATAATATTAGTGAAAGATTCAGAGAATCTGGAGGAAACTCTGTGCGTAAAGGGCAAGGCCGAAAACAAATATTGAATGCCGTGACCTTCGATCCTTCAGACAGCACTACATTAAAAACGGCATGCTTCTGTAATGAATATAACCACATGGGCTCGGGAATACTTCAGAAAACCATTGTCAGTAAACACAATTTGTCGCTACATCTACAAATGCAAGTTAAGCTTCTACTACCCAAAGCGTAAGCCATATATCAACAACATCCAGAAACGCCGCCAACTTCTCTGGGCTCATCTGAGATGGACTGACGCAAAGTGGAAACGTGTGCTGTGGTCTGACACCTTACAAAATTTTTTTGGAAATAACGGACGTCGTGTTCTCCTGGCCAAAGAAGAAAAGGTCCATCTCGATTGTTACCAACACAAGGTTCAAAAGCCAGCGTCTGTCATGGTATGGGGGTGTGTTAGTGCCCATGGCATGGGTAACTTGCACATTTGTGAAAGCACCATTAATGCTGAAGGGTACATATGCATTTTGGAGCAACATTTGCTGTGATCTAGACAATCTCTTTTTCAAGGACATCCCTGCTTATTTCAGCAAGACAATGCCAAGCCACATTCTGCACATGCAGCATGGCTTCGTCGTCAGAGAGTGCGGGTGCTAGACTGGTCTGCCTGCAGTCCAGAACTGCCTCCCATTGAAAACATTTGGCACATTATGACGTGCAAAATATGACAACAGAGACCCCGGACTGTTGAGCAGTCTCATATTAAGCAAGAATGGGAAACAATTCTGCTTTCAAAACTACAACAATTAGTGTTGTAGTTCCCAAAAGATTACTGAGTGTTGTTAAAAGGAAAGGTGATGTAACACAGAGGTAAACATGCCCCTGTTCCAACTTTTTTGGGAGGTGTTGCAGGCATCAAATGTAGAATGAGCGTATATTTACAAAAAACAATAAAGTTGATTAGTTAAAAAATGAAATATCTTGTCTTTGTACTGTTTTCAATTGAATACAAAAAGGACTCGCAAATCATTGCTTTCTGTTTTTATTTGACATTTCATACACTGTCCCAACTTTTTTGGAATTGAGGTTTGTACATGTGCATTGATTGTCTCACTATTTATTGTCTTTAATAAGAATTTACAGACAAGTGTAAATTGTCTGTACCATTTGTTTCGGTAGTGACTGTTTCAGTTGTGACAATTTTGGCTCATTTTGGCCACAAAACAAAAGATTTAGCAAGCACATGGTTAGCAACCACTTCTCTGTTCCTTTTAATCAAATCTACAGTTATGAAATCAACTTTTTTTCTCTAATATGAAAACTTGGGTGTTTGGGTGTGACGTCTCTTAAAACCACAGACTAATTTTCATACTTTGAAGGACAATTATATCAAAACGCTAAAACCTAGCTACTCACCATGTGGCCTTGATTCATATGAAGGCAGTCTAATTTCCTGGTTTAAAACGGGGGTGTGACTACAAGCAGGTTCACTGCACAGACTCAAAAAGTGTACGTTTCGGTTGTGACCTAAAAATTGGGGACGGCATTTTTTCGATAGGTTTTTTGAATTATAGAATTTATTACAAAATAGATTGCATTATTTTAACTTATATTTGATAAAAAATGTACATGCTTTATTGAATGAGACAAGTCAATAAATTGGCAAAAATACTTTGGGTATTATTTTTTAATGCACCAGTTTAAGGGTTGATAGTGGGGACAGCCATCTCCCAATAGGAATTTATACTCCCAAGAGTATAGTAAATAGTAAGTAAGTGTTGATTTTGGATAAATGTAACTATTATTACTGCAATTTATATCTTGGATTATATTAAAACATAACATGATCTAATGAATTATATAGCATTGAAAGATTTTATTGGTCAATTTCTTACTTTTATCAGAGAGGGACAGCAATTTGCATGACTTTTGTAGAATGGCCCATACACAATAATAATCTTAAACATCAGGGACGGGTTCCCGGTAATTTCCGACCAAACTGTTTCCCGTTTCCCAGAAATATAGCTAATAATGGGAAAACAGGAAAGTATTTCCATTAGCTTACACCAGTGCTTTTATTTTAGAAAATATATGCAGCTTAATTTAGGTAAAAACACCTGCAAATGCTAAGAATACGCTACCAGAATATAGCTTCCATCTTACCTTAGAAAACGCCAAATTAGCCTGCTTGTTTAACGAATTTCATTTGATTATAAAATGAAGCATTGTCAAACATCAATTCCATGAGGCTGTTCTCATAGCAGTCAGATCACAGGCAATGCATTTCGCCTAGCGAAATTCAAACTTCATCCAAGGTTCATATTACATGCATTCTAATATTTATTAATAACATAAATAGTGTTATTTTGCCTTAATGATGACACTAAATACAATAAAGCTGTCAGGTTGGGAACCCATAGGTTTACACATATTTTCCCTTGTTTTATAATGTCCTGCTTATAGAAATATGACCAACGCATTTTTACTTGTAGCTTAATGCTTTAAAACAATTCCAGGGACAACGCGCGTCTATTCCGGGAGAGAAAATGAGAAAATTGTGCACACGCCTAAGTAGACGCAGCTATATTGCACCGTTAAAATAACATGCAAACAACTGCGACATGACTTAAGACCAGGGGCCACATGTATAAAACTCGTAAAAGAACGCTCAGGGTGAAAGTCGGAAATCTGCTTAAAAAAACGTTTCGCATTTTCTACCTTTGCCTTTCGGTCACTATGTCGCCATATCACACTGACACCAAACATTGTGTGCAGAGGTACGCAGATTCTCACAGCACGTGTTATTTTATAGATCTGAATTTCAGCGTGGAAACTCCCTTACGTGGCTTTCTGAGGGCATTTTTCTGCTTAGCACTGTTTATCCATGTGGCCCCAGGTTTGTGGTGATTAAGACCAACCCACCCAGTTCACTTGCTGTGAGCACAAGTTCACTTGGTAGTCAAACAACGTGAGCATTGGGCGCTAAAATGACACCTGCGCTGGTCTGAAACTAGCAAAGACACTTGCGTTTGGGTTAGCGCCGCATAGCGCCGGGTGTAAGATAGAGCCCCAGGTCTTCTAATCGGGTTTGTAAACAGAAAGATAATTCCCTTTTCTAGCTGGTAGCTATAGCCCTTTTACAGCAAATGCTGTTATCTGAAATAGCCTTTTTACTGTTTCTCTCTCTCTCTCTCCCTGTTTTTCTCTTTATCTCTATTGTTCTCTTTCTCTCTCTCTCTCCACAGGTGAGCGCTCTATGAGGGAGCTGCAGGACCCCTTCCTGGTTAGCATCCACATCATCACTGACCCGGGACAGGCCACTCCTCTTCAGAGGGCGGCAGACGCCCTCCTCTCCTGCATCCACCCGGAGCTGCAGCTCTTTCGCATTTCTGAGCGGGGAGCCTGGCAACTGCGCCCCAAGCCGCCGCCCCGCAGTCCCCCCTCCGCCCTCCAGAGGGCGCCGCCCACCCAGCCCGCGTTGGCCGTCATCCTGTTCCTCCAGGAGGAGTACGGGGGAGGGGAGAACATCCTGCACCTCCACCGCGCCCTCCAGCGCCCGCCCTGGCGCTACCACCACACCGAGCGGGTCAACGGCAGGCTCCTCCCCCTGGCCCCCAGCAGCCAGGACTTCTTCACGCTGGCGCCGGGGACGCCGCTGTGGGCCGTGCGCCAGGTGCATTATGGGAAAGAGATGGTGCGCTTCACCGTGTACTGCCGGCACCAGAGCTTCGGCGACATGGTGCGGATGTACGGCCTGCTGCTGCGCCGGCCGCTCGCCCAGCGCAAGGACGACTTCTGCTTCTTTGTGGTGTACTCGAACCCGGACACCGAGATACAGCTGTCCTTCAAGAGGCTCCCCCGGGGCCAGAGGCCCACTCCCACTGATTCGACGGTCATGGAGTTCCGCGTGCGGGACGTTGGGGGGCTGGTGCCCCTCCTGCCCCGCCCCTGCACCCCCATCAGTGCGATGCGCTGGCAGACCGAGGACTACGACGGGAACAAGATACTGCTGCAGGTGAGCAGGGTGGAGGAGGGGCAGGTGGGGCGGGGTGGGGCTATCTGCCTGGATCAGCTGGTTCTCGTTGTTGCTTAGCATTTGATCAGTTAAAGAAGTTAATCTGGCAAATCAGGTTTCTCTGGTCTGAATTTGTTGTGGATTTTAGAGTGAAAAGAAAACAAGGAGAAAAAGTCGCTGACCTTGAAGATTCTAGAAAGGTGCAGGATAACGAGAGAGTCTGAACACAAAGAAAAGACGTCCGCACACTGTTGCCAAATTCCGCTTTAAGTGGAACATAGCATTTTGGCAAAAGTGTGCGGACGTGTTTTCTGCGGGAAGAAAAGCCAACAGAATGAGAACTAGAGTGAGAATCCAGAACTAATGTTGCAGACCTCTGACACGAATGGTATCCACAATGTTGTTGTAACATTATAAGAGCATTGGGGGTGGCACTGTGGCTAGCAGCTACTGGCTAGCAGCTAGCTTCCACATTAGAGATAGAGTCATAATGCATTACCATTAACTCACTGAGTTCATGATAATACATTATCGTCGATCATCATCGTAGACCTGTGCTATTATTGAGAACGTGTGGAAGCTCCACCCATTAGCAAAATTCTCACGCTCTCCAGTTACTTCTTTCAATGGGACACTTTCCCCCGGACTACAGTTTAATTTACTTGTTGGCCTGTTGCAGAGAGAACAGAGAGTGAATGTGAGCGTGTTTCCCGCTGCGCGGTTTACAAGCCTGGCGGTCAGGCTGGGAGGCTTGGCACAGCGGCGTAGAAGCGGCCAATGTGCTTCACGTTAAGCCAGACTGAGTGTGCACCAGGCCGGCGTGAGTGGGCTCCAGGGAGGATCGTTTTTCCACTCTGGAAGCGCTGTCTGTGGAACGAGGGCGAGAGATGCTGTCGGGACAGGAAGCGTTCTTTCAGTGCGAGGCAGCGCTGTGATCTCTCTTATCCAGAATACGAGGACCCCCAACCCTTCACTCCAGGTCTCACAACAGACCCCCTCCCTGTGTGTGTGTGCGTGTGTGTGTGCGCGTGTGTGGATAAAGGCATAGGTACAGTATACAATAGCTTTCTGTTCTGTTAGATGAGAGATCACTGAGCTTCACGCCCCATTAATAGTAACTCACAGCAATTCGCTCTCCCTCTCTGTCTCATCCACCAGAGCTTTCTTTCCCAAATATTTCCATTCCCTGGTGTAACTCTGGCTGCATCGATCTGTGTGCGGGTATGTGAAAGGGAGACAAGATGAGTGTGTGTGCAGGTGTGTGTATGCATCGATGTGTATGTAAGTGTGCTTCAGTGTATCCGTGATCCTGCTGTTGATTTGACTTCTGCGTCACGCTGCAGCCCATAAGCTTCTAAAGCTTGATGGAGATTAGGTTTTTACCACTAGGTGCCCCGCTCCCACACACACACACACAAACATACACACGCAAACACATACATATGCCAATCCCTCCCCCAATAACTCGTCTGCAATGTCTTCCATTACCATGACACCACTGAAAGTGTCTCAACTATCCAAATGGATCAGGTCCTGAGAGAGCCAGGGGGTATTCTGTCACAGTCCTTCGCGTGAGGTTCTCCATCTTTTTTCTAGTTAAGAGCGAGACAGAGCTGTATACAGAAAGAGGGAAAGTGGAATTGCAACGAAGTGAGAACCTTTTTAAAAGGCCTTTTAATGAAACCGAAATGTTAACACAATAAACAAAGAGCAGTGTTGAGTACAAAGCCAACAATTTAACATGGCCACAACATGAAGACACGAAACGTGAAGTATGCTTTCAGAACATTCAAGGAAGATTCTTCTTTCCTGAAACCCCAAGTCAACACCCCTTTCTTCATTCAAAACCTAATTATAGATTGCCACAGACAGTTCAGCGCTGTTTTATGATAATTTATAAGAAGCAAATTCGAGATGAAGCCTAGCTGCTATTGCTCTATTAAAGAGGGAGAGAGAGACAGAAAGAGCAAGGTGGGAGCAGAGAAGGAGAGTGTAAACAGGAAGAGGGGAATGGAGACGGAATGGTAAGACGGAAAAGGAGAGTTGACAGAAAATGGGAAATGGCAAGGAAAGAAATAGATCGAGAGAACGAGGGAGGGAGAGAGGGAAAGCAAGTGATTAAGACAGATAGTAATTTGTGTGTTGGCTGCTTGTGAAAAGAGACGGAGGGGAACTCTGTAACTAGTCTCTTGTGTTTGGGTGGGGGGGGGGGGGGATGCCAGCGGGAGCCAGGGTATGCACAGTGCCATGCTCCCACAGCTCTCCTTCAGCTCCTCCAGCCATGGTTGTGCTGAAACTAGGCGTTTCCATAGTGAAGCATGAGCCTGAAATCACATCTAACAGAGACTACAGCAATTGTTTATTAGAGTGGGAGTTTTACACTATGTACTGTGTGGTATTTCACAGAACTTAGGGTGGTGTTTATTAGAGTGGGAGTTTTACAGTATGTACTGTGTGGTATTTCACAGAACTTAGGGTGGTGTTTATTAGAGTGGGAGTTTTACAGTATGTACTGTGTGGTATTTCACAGAACTTAGGGTGGTGTTTATTAGAGTGGGAGTTTTACAGTATGTACTGTGTGGTATTTCACAGAACTTAGGGTGGTGTTTATTGGGGTGGGAGTTTTACCCTGTGTACTGTCGGGTATTTCACAGAGCTTAGGGTGGTGGTTATTAGGGTGGGGGCTTTACACTGTGAAGTATTTCACAGAACTTAGGGTGGTGTTTATTGGGGTGGGAGTTTTACACTATGTACTGTCGGGTATTTCACAGAACTTACGGTGGTGTTCATTAGGCTGGGAGTTTTAAGGAGTGTAGGGTGGTGGGTTCTTTTTTGACCTGTGGTTTTGAGGAAAGGCAGGATGAGCTACCGTGCCGTTAAAAGTGGAGATGAGTCAGTATGTGAGAAATCAGCCCAAAATTTCCAGTCTCCTGATGTTTGTCCTTTTAAAGATACTCCCATGGATGCAGTGGAAACCCTAGAGAGGTACAGGGGTACAGAGTGAGTTAGAAACGGAGGAGTTTTAAAAGCACTGTTTGTGTGCTGGTTAATGCTTTCTCCAGCTGCCACTGCAGCTCATAAACAGTGGGGGCTGGAAATGGGGGTCACACCATAGGGGTGCACCCCCCCTATGTGTCCCCTGACCCCCCCAGCACCCCAGGGTCACACTCCTTAACAGGGCTGCATCTTAATCACTCTCTAGAGGCCCCTGAACCAGAGCTCTTCTGCGAGGATGTGTTTATTATCACATTTGGTGTCTGCAGCAAGACAGTAATATACACACACTCCAGGGTGGCAGGGATGGCATGCACAAATATACTGAAGTTTATCGTGTTACAAAATACAAAGTGTCTCCCAAATAGATACATCTATAATCTACACTCAAAATGGGGGAGATATAAACACAACCATTACGCATTACATTTAAAATACGCACATGTAGATACAGTACGTATCTCAAATACATGCATATGAAAAACTGTCCGTCCCTGATGTGTGTTCTGGGGGTTGTTCCATGAGCACTGTTGAACAGGGATGGACAAGAATCCCACCAAGCTGGATTGGGGAAAGAATGCCAGGGTGTAGGAGATAGAATGCCCCACAGTGACATTCCATTGCTGACTATAATCAACTGTTACTGAGGCTTCACCATAGATATAGAACCATAGATGTGACATTATGTCATAGTTAGTGGCACAATTTTGAGACCATACCCAGGTAAGATGGTGGCCAGTAACCATGGTTTTATTTCTATGAGCCAATCATCAGCTATTTGGCTTCTGAGACCCGATTATGACATCACAGCGGGTTAGAAAGTACATGACACTTTGCCATAGGATCCTATTATAGCTGTACCCAGGTAAGATGGCTGCCAAATTGTTCCCTTTCAGAATTCCAAATGACTATTACATTACGTGATATGTCATATCTATGTTTCTATATCTATGGGCTTCACACTGTGTGGAATTCCAGGCATAGGCAATATAAATGATCTCCTATGGTAGCATCCTTCTGGAGGGGAGGCAAACGAAGGGGAAAAAATGTGTTGTGTCCATGAGAGGGCTAGTCCGCAATCGCAACCCACCCCCCTTGCCAATTCACCAATTCACAAGTGCATCACATTCACCACCCCAAGACACCCCCCCCCCCCCCACCACCACCACAATCTTGCCTAGGGTGGCACAAAGGCTAGAGCCGGGCCAGCACTGAAGCAAGTTAGGAATAATCCACAATGGGGTGTGTGTTAAAGGGTCTTTGCGAATGAGACGGAGGCGAACGACCACCTGACGCCAAGCAGAGGGTGATTGCCTCGGCGGAGCTGCATTCAAACCCTTTAAAGCACACCTCAGACTGGATCATTCCGCTTATGCCAAGGTCATTTGCCAGATAAATTGAAAGAAATGTGAAAATCGTACATTGTTTGTGTGCTTTTCTCCTGTCGATTGTTAGTTTGTTACAAAGTCGCGCAAAGTTCGTTTCTTACAAAGTTGTTTACTAGGCTTGCTACTTTTTCAGCATGTTGCTATGGTTACATAAGTTGGGATAGCTGGCCAGGGAGCGTATGAATTTAGAACGCTGATTAATCTTGACAGTTAAACAGTTTTAATGTACATCTTCCAGCCAAGCACAATTGAATGACCCAGACCATGGTAAAAGGTGTTTTAATATGGGCATGCAGACAATGGCCAACTGTCACAGACCTACCCAGGCACAATATTGACTTTGTGGTGCAGTTAATATATTTATGTTGGGAGCTTTTGACTGTGCGTAGGATGTTTTTACATTTTATGTTCAGCCGTGTCTCCTCCCTTGAGCAGCCCTGCTTCCAGGTCTCCCCAATGTGGACAAACCTGCTCAGAGGGTGGCGAGGAGCTCCCTAATGTGCCATGAGCCTGATATTGTGTGTGTGTGTGTGTGTGTGTGTGTGTGTGTGTGCGTGTGCGTGTGCGTGTGCGTGTGTGCGTGCGTGCGTGTGTGTGTGTGTGTGCGTGCGTGTGTGTAAGAGAGAGGGCAGCAAGGAACCCCCCGAGGAACCTGACATTCACTCCTGTTTCCTGTGTGTCTCCGGGTGGAACTGTTTGAGAATGTATCACGTTCTTATAATAATACGTTGCTTCCTCACTCTTGTTCCCTGACATGCGTATGTAGGTATTTATCACGTTTATTTAGAGAGCATAAAAAGGATAGACAGATGCATCAGTGTTTCCCCCTTTCAACAAAATAAGGTAAAACAAAACATTCACATTTATCCCCATTATTTTACAGACTATAATGGGAATAACATACTTAATGCATTTAAATTTTTTCAGTGCGGATTTGCAATAAAATTGTTAGATTTAAACCATTTTCCACTTCCTATTTTTAAATTTCAATAATACCAACAATAAAATAAAATCAATGATAATCATAATACACTTTATTTTTCAAGCCCTTTTCATACATTTTGTTCAAGATGCTTTCCAAAATACAAATGTCTCTTTCTTATAACAGTATATAATATAATATAATAATATCTCTTTATGAGCTATAGTGTGCTGCTCTTGTACTGTCCTCTGGCTTTTTGGAGTGCCTTTTCATATAAATATCACTATGAAAAATGAAATGTTCTGGAGAGGAAAGGTAAACGTCCTGCTATTTAAGCTTTTAAATGAAAAAGCTGGTGTTGTTTGAAAGGTGCTTGGATTCTGACCTAAAATCCTATTATTCATTTTTTCACAGACTGTGGATTTTACTCAGGAAACTGGAGTCTATATATAACCAGTGTTTACATGTGTGAAGTCTAGTGTGTGTATATGTGGGTAATCTAGAGTCAAATAGTTCAACATGAGTCAATTTCAGACACTGTGCAGTTGAACTACCAAAAAGATGGTCAAACTGAGAACAATTTGACCCCGCCAACAAATCAAGATTCTTGTTACAGTTCAGCATGGTAGACAAGTTGAGAACGTGCCAACCATGCTGTCAAATGCTAATGTGCCAGATGCTTCCCCTCCTTCTGTCCATATAATCTAATGGGCCCCGGATTCAAGGCCAAAGGGCAAGATTGACCAGGGTTAAGCTCCTCAGCCAGTGACCTTCAGTGACCTCAAGAACAGAAAGAGATTTTCACTAAACTTCAGCTTGTCTGGATTAGGTGCATTTGTCAATTCATTTTTAAGAAAGTTCTCATGGCACCAGTGTAACGCGATGGCCACAGTTAGAACTGCTCCGGATTTCATGCCAGACCACGGAGCCCCTCCTCGGACCGCAACAGCATCTTAACGGAATGGGCCCACCCAGTAGCCCAGTCAGACATCTGTGTGTGATGATCTGTGTAGTAATGCTTTGGCAGTTCAGTTTTAGAGGCCATCCCTGGAATTGGAAAATGGAAAACAGTTTAATTTGCCAGTTTTTCCCCACTGCCGGCAGCAGAGAAAGTCTCGCAGGCTCAAAACTTAAGTATTTATTTAACATTTCACCAGGTGGGTCACCTGAGAACTCAGTAGTTCTCTTGAGCGGTGATAACCTTGGGGAGTCAAAGTGGATAGGAACGCAGGGGGTTGTACAGCCAAGTCAGATGAGGCGGCCAGATGTAGAGTTTCCTGGGAATTTGACCAGGACACCGGAGTTAACACCCCCCTGATCTTTTTAAAAAGTGCCACGGGACCCTTAATGACCACAGTGAGTCAGGACCTCAGTTTGTCTCATCTGAAGGAAGGCGCTTAAAAGCACAGTGCCCTCCATCACTGTGCTGGGGCATCGGGTTTCCTGTTTGGTCCAGAGGGAGGGGCGCTTGCTACCGGCCCACTAACACCTCTCCCAGCAGCAAATTAGTTTTCCCGGGAGGTCTAAAATCCAAAAGGACCAACCAAGCCCACACAGCGCTCGAAAAACACGAAGCAGGCCGCTGTCGCCGATACAGCTCAGCGGCTGTCGAAGCTACGTCAGTCTGAAGGGTGCAGGGTGGTATGACTTCAGGGCAATGGTATGTTAAATAAACGTATGCAATTTATTTAACATGGGTAATGCATATTACATCAATGTAAATGAATCCAGAGGTAACTGTTGAGCTAATCACCACAGTCCATGGGTAGGTGAAATCTGTGAAAACAGATTAAATTGCATTATCAGTACATTACCCCATCACCCTCCATACCTCCGAAAGCTCATCAGACCCTACACACCTACCAGATCCCTGCGTTCAGCCTCCTCAGGACGACTGGTACCCCCCCCACTTCATACTAGCACCCGGTCTCGACGTCTGTCTGTCCTGGCCCCACGGTGGTGGAATGAGCTCCCCGTGGAGGTCAGAACAACAGAAAGTCTGACCGCCTTCAAGCGCAGATTGAAGACTCACCTCTTTAAGCTGTACCTCTCTCCACCCCTCCCTACCTCCTTGTGACCTCCCTTGATTGTGTTCTATAAATCCTTGTTTAAGTGGTTGAAGCTTCTAGTTTAATATTTGTAAGGTTACTTATTTGCTTACTGTTGTGCACGCCAATGATTGATATCGTGTGGTCCCCCACCCCCCCCCCCAAAAAAAATAAAATAAAATAAAATAAAATTTAAAAAAAAAAAAATATATATATATATAATCATACTGACTGCGCCCGGTGTTTGAATTCGTATTTACCTTTTAGGGTTGTTTTTAACGCACTTGTTTCAGGTTGGAAAATGCACTAATGTATGTCGCTCTGGATAAGAGCGTCTGCCAAATGTCTAAAATGTAATGTAAATGTAATTACATTAATACATAGCATTATTGAAGTGTCCATACAAAAACACAACTAAAGCTAGAAAACAGAAAATATATTTAAGTAGTGCCACAGTTGGACTAAACCCCTTCCTTTAAACTAGAATTTAACCTGATTCTGGTTTAAAATTGACATTGCAAAACAGGGTGGTCTTTGTTCACCATGGGACTCTGTGCCAGGGCACCTGCAGTCTGTCTACCTGCTCCAGCAGTGGCTCTGATGCAGGGAAGTACAAAATTGAAAGTAATGCAGTCACTTGGCTCTCTCCTTTATGACTGCAGGTTCGAGGCTCCACCCAATGCAGACGCAGGCATACCATTGGCCAGTTGAATGACCTGCTGGAAAACTCCTCCCTTACGCTGTCACCTGACCCCGCCCCTGCCCCCACATATGGGTGTGGCCCCGCCTCCTACCGGAACCGCCGCTACCACCGGAACTCTTCCCGCACCCGACACCAGAACCAGGTGCGGGTCTCCCAGCCAGATCTGGCTCCGGCCTGCCATAAGGACCAGGCCGGCCAGCACTGCGACCCAGAGGCCTCGCGGTTCTCGTGGTCGGGCGCCCGGACACGCTCTCTCTTCTGCCTGCCCACCTTGAGCAGGGCCTGCTCCACCCCCTCCTCCCTCTCCCCCTCCCCCTCGTTCGGCTCTGCCCTCTCCCGCCATTCCTCCCTCCTCGCCCCGCCCTTCCGGCTCAACGTCGAGACGCTGGTAGGCGCCGAGGAGACGGACGTGGACACGGGCCGGAAGATGGACGGCAGGGCGGTGGACCTCTCCGTGGTTTCGGCGTACTCCCGGCCCCTCCCGGCCCTGCCCCGCTCGCTCTCCACGCCCCCCCAGGAACAACCTGCCCCGCTGTGGAACAGCCACGACTCTTCAAGGAAGCCCTCCATTCTGCACCGACCTCGGCCCCACAGTGCCTGTCTCCCGGGCACCGCGTGGGATGAGGGGAACGGCGTGTGGGCAGAGGGGAACGGCGTGTGGGCAGAGGGGAACGGCGTGTGGGCAGAGGGCAATGGCACCCAGCACACGCCTGTAGAGGAGGAACAGGAGTTCTACATATGAACAGTACCGGGTGCTGGGGAGCCAGACCACAGAACAAAATCCAGTATCTTGCAGTATTTTGCTGTGCAACTGCCATCTGCTGCCTACAGACAGAACTGCAGTGAGGAACAGGGAGGGATATTTCATCCAAGACCCTTCCTGCAATTCACTCCCCCACCAGTCTCTCTCTCTGTCTCTGTCTCTCTCTCTCTAACACACTAACAAACACACACACACACACACACACACACACGCATGCACGCACGCACGCACGCACACACACACACACACACCCTCAAACCTACACAATATGCACACATCTTTTTGCAGTAGTGGTTCAGTTATAGTTATATAGTTTATGTGTATGTAAGATTTTCTTGATGAAAGACATTCATGCACAGAGCTAAATGCATGTTAGGGCAGGATATCTATGAAAACAGCATCAGAAAAAGGAAGGAAATTATGGATGTTGAACAATGTCCACAACTGTCTTCTAATCACTGACATATTATTGAGTGGCCACTGAAACTGATCAACCAGACAAGCCCCCACAGCCATCACACAGAAGGATCTGGATATCCACCTTTTATCTGTTAGCTCCCTCTAGTGGCAATGTTTGAAAAGGTTTTTGTTGGACTTGCTACATTAGTAGTAGGTTAGTTGCTGTAAAATATTTTGGTGTCTAACTTGCCCATAGCTTTTAGGCATATTTTTTTGACTCAGACATGCTAATTATTCTAAATCAAAAGTGTCAATATAGAAGCTTTCTCTGTGATTTACTTTGTACTGGTACACTGCATATATTTTATTTGTTGGGATTAACACAGTACAATTAAATGTTTATCTTGTTTGGAAACAACTGTTTGCACTTTGTGGAGTAAAAAAATGCTGGCAAACAGACTACAGGCACCTGCTCAACCAGAGGAGGTCACGGGTACACCATGAGACATGCAGAGACCGCTAACTGAAACCGTCCTCCAGGTAGTGCACTACAGCATGGTTTGGGGACATACCAGGCACGTTATCCCAGAACAGTGTCTCAACAGAATCTCAAACTGATATCTTCGAGGGCCGCTGTGTCTGCTAGTTTTTGATGTTTTCCTGAACTTAAGTGCTTAATTTAAGTCATTCATGATAGGCAAAAAGTCTACAAAACTGATTTCCAAGGCCTAAATTGACTGCGGATTGAAAGGAAATCACAAAAACCAGCAGAGACTGTGGCCCTCCAGGGCTGGAGTTTGAGTCTCCTGCCTTAAGTGATCTCAGACTTTACAGTGACCGGGAGAGTTATTCAGGGGCCCAGACAACATTGCTGCACATTCGTTGGTGCAGAGCAAGGATTTTCTGTCCTGGTCATGGAGTACACCTGAGCATTCTGGGTTTTGTTCCAACCAATCTCATTTCTGGTGGGATTAAATAAACATATGTCCTTGACTTTGTCTGACAATTCAAAATAATTATTTTTCTTCCTTCACAAACATTTTCGCACGTTCATTGAGCACTGAAACTACCTCTTCAAGCTGAGTTTACGAAGAAGTGCAGTCAAAGTTAAGGAGAAATAAATTGAATACAGCCCTTTGTGATGTCATTTTAACAGTTAACAGTTTCTCATTTTAACAGTTTCTCATACTTGAGAGAGTGTGAGTAATGCTGGAACAAAACCAGCATCCAACAGGGTTTTCCAGGACCAGGGCTGCAATCCTCTGGTGTAGAGGCTCAATGTTTGTGTAGGCAATAGCACTACAGTTTGGTCACATGATTTACAAAGTTGTAGGCGATTTAACATTGGCGCCATTTCCTACACAGGTGTGATCCAGGTAGGTTGTGCTGGGTTTGGCAACTGCAAATTAGCAAAGAGGAGCATGTGTCCTGAAGCATCACTTGTGGATCCTGGCAGCAAGAGCAGTATACATAATGTATGCATTAACAGCATGGGCTGAACCAGAAAGGCCCAATGCATTGTGGGCCCCAACTCTGAAAATATCAATGGAAATATAGCAGGCTCTCAGCTGGGTGATGGTTTGTTCTTTATTTTGGATCAGATTGTTTTTATACCAGAATGTTTATCCAATACTTTACAATCTCCATGTTTGTCTGTAAATTGCAAAACAATCTCTGCAGTTTAATTTCAATTCAAATATTGCTGATTTCATAAGGTAAAACTGGGCTGGGTGGTGGGACCAGGTGACATCATTGACCAGAGAAGAGCACTGTATAACAACAGCCCAGAAATTCAAACCATGACCACAACAGGCAGTTTGAATAGTCTAGAATAGTCTTCAGCTCACCACATCACGAGGCACGCTCATATCCCAGGTGAAATGGATTCTGGATAATCTGCGTTTGGGCAAAATAATGGTGCTACAATGCAAATAGTGCTAGTAAAGGCGGTAAGAATTTGAGATTTCTATATGTCGCATATCATTCATCGTAGCATTTACTTTAACTATGGAAAAATCTCAAGACATTTGATGCATTATTTCCGGCAAAGGGGACACTTTGTTAAGGCGAACAGAAATGTAACAACAATTATTATAAACATTTTTAGAAGTATCAGTATTAGGATGCCAATGTCACGACCCTGCACAATAAGGCCCTGCACAGGTAAACCAAAAAGATAGCACACATAAGAGTACAGCCTAAACACCACAGTCAGCAAACTACCTTACACAATAAACTTATTTCAAGCAACGAGGGAAAGAGTATGCCAGACTATCAGAAGGAAGACCGGAGGAACACAAAGTAACCAAAAAGGCTAGGCCATTATGCGCTTTACAACATTACTTTGAAAAGCTTTTAAGAGTTTTGTAATATACAGTTTATTAGAAAATTAATTCAAATTAATCAAAAGGTTTCACAAGTCAGTGAAAACGTGTGAAAGGTTTTAAATGGCATCCTTTATTCCAGGTAATTGAGGTCATGCCTACTGTAGCTACTGTATCTGTATGTAGTCCGCATTACCTGCGTGAAAATCAAAGAACTCTACATGATACCACTTCCAAGTCACATGAGGTTAGCCTCAGCAGCTTTGAGCGCTAATACTTAGGAGCGCCCAATTTTCTGCACTGGTGAAACTAACCTTTATTTGATAACAAAAAATTTTTGATAACAAAATTGCTGGACATTGTTGGTATAAGGCTATTCGTCAAATTGAGGATGATGGGGAGATTTAGTGAAAGAAAATTCTAATCTCTTGATAGCTATGGCGATACGGTGATATACTGGTGACCAGCATGGGATTCTGGTGTGCTGGTCAAGCTGTTTTGTTTTTCAGCAGGGCAGAACGCAATTAATTTCTAAATGTTTGCTCTTAGGAAAGAAAAGTTATAAATGACTGAATTTGAATATCTAACTTGAATATCAAACCCAAACAATTTACCGCGGTAACCATAGACTTGAAAACGTAGGCTATACTTATTCAGAATATTGAATTCTGGAAATCTATTGACATTATATGGGTTCTGTTTGAAATGGCTCTATCACAAGTCGTTTTGTCTATTTTTGGAACAGCCAAGTTATTAGCCTCCTGTTAACATAACAATCTAGGGGGATTGTAGGGGATTATGAGATTTTGTAAATAAACAGACGCAAGACCATTATTGGTTAAGAGCAGCAGGCTGACATGAACTCAGTATGTAATATTATGAATGGGAAACCAGTGAAGCAATTGTGAGACGAGTGTATTGCAGACAAATTATCTTGTTTGGGTCATTGTGCTTCGAGGACTGATGGACTACCGTTTCCTGGCAATTCCTGCAAGGATTTGTATTACATTACATTACATTTATTTAGCAGACGCTTTTATCCAAAGCGACGTACAGTAAGTGCGTACAGAGACATCATCATCATTACAGAACAGACGAGGCAAAGCACATCCTTTGCATAATGTAGCAGCTATCCCTAGCAATGAACGTTGACTGTAGTTCACAGTAAGCTGTGGGCAAATCAGCAACACCACACTTCCATTCCAAATACTATTATAAACTATACTATTATAAACCATTCAAAATACTATTATAAACTATGCTATTATAAACCATTCCAAATACTATTATAAACTATACTATGATAAAACATTCCAAATACTATTATAAACTATAATAACAGACAGGAAAACACAGGGAACAGGGAGCTGATATTCCTAGGTGAGGATATCAGTCAAGGTGGAGTCTGAAGAGGTGTGTCTTCAGGCCTCGACAGAATGCAGGCAGGGTTGGAGTAGAACGTAGGGGAATGGGAAGTTCATTCCACCACTGAGGTGCTAATGTGGAAAAACTCCGCAGTCGGGACAAGCGAGAGCCTTTGACACGGAGGGGGGGAAGTGCCAGTCGCCCTGCTGTAGAAGAGCGAAGTGGTCAAGCAGGAACATAGTTCTGGATTAAGTCCTGCAGGTAGGCGGGGCCTGTCCTATTGGCTGCAGTGTGGGCCAGGGTCAGAACTTTGAACCTGATCCTGGCTGCAACTGGCAGCCAGTGGAGAGACCTCAGCAGGGGGGTTGTATTGCCAGATATTATCCACCATTCACCATTGGCCAACCAGCAGTTGACTATGACTGCAAGTCACGCATTTATCACATTAAATAACTTCCCCATTTCAGCTTCTGTGAGATACAGAAGCTGAGACACCAATAAACCCACGTATTTAAACTGCCCTTCTGGGCTTCAGGCCGCAAACAGCACTGGCACTCAGCAGCCCCAGGTTGGCTGAGTCTTCATTTCGTTATACAAAAATACAAGCTGAACCACATTACTTTCTAGTCTACTACAGAGGATCTGTTGTTCTATTATATGAAAGGCTGCATTCAGGTCAAGGAGCAGTCATATTGAGACAACTGTAGTCAGAAGACAAAAGTATATAATTAACAACCTTAACGAGGACTGCTTCTGTGCTATGGGCCAGAAATGGAATCTAAATCTGACTGAAATGTATAGATATTTTTTTAAATGAGGAAAGCCAAAGCTTTTAGAATAGATCCAAAGTTTTTATGATTACTTGGGTAAGATATTTTTTTTTTTTTTTGTATCTTAAGTGGATTATTTTCTGCTATTATTTGAAATATCATTCAACAAATCAGTCCACTTGATTTCTTTTAAACATACCATTTTAGTTATTCATTTTGTTAGAAACAACAACAGCAACAACAATAAAGCAATTATAATAATAATAATGCATATTTCTATATGTTATGTATAAATAAATATTTTACAATAGGTTATAGGTTACAATATAATGTATGTTTTTAACTGATTTGGTCTGTGCAAAACCCAGATTAACTAAATATATAAATTTACACATGAACATGTACAAATGCAACCATTAATGTAAACATCAGTCAAATTATAAAGTAGCTCCCTTTCATAGTCCCTTTTCATCTCTACATTTTGTAATCACACACAAAAAATCATTATCATTAAGTAATGACCTTAGACAACAAATTAGTCAGCATAGAGATCATTGTGTTTGACTCCTGTAATGTTGGTTATTGCACATGTAGTCACCAATGACCTGTCTCTCTGCCCCGTTTCATTTCCATTAACATAGACATAAATATAAATAAATATAAACCTTGACAGATGACTTTGAACAAGACGCAAAGGTTTGCTGTTTCCTAACATATGAAACATGAATAAAATAATTGATTTATAACCAGTATATTAAACTCTTCTCATGGTAACAAATGAAGTGCAGTGTGATGGTATGGACTATTAATATATTCTTATATTTTTTCTTCCATATTTTCATATTGTACTAACCCCAGCTAACCTGTACATCATTGTGCAAAGTAATTGAATCAAGCATACACTTGGATTTCAATTTGCAGCCACCTTTATTTACCATTTCATCCGTACATTCCACATACTGTATCTTCATTTGCATAATTTCCAGACCATCATCATCCAGGTGTGTTCATCATGAATTCAAACGTCACACTTGATTCTTTTGTTCTTGCTCATTATTATTCTAGTCACGCCCCCTTGTTTATACATCTTCATCTACTTAAATTCTTATTGGTTCTTTTCGTGAATTAGGTTAGTCTACTTCTGTTGGATTCCTCCATTTCCTGTGTTCTGATTTGACACTTAATTATTTTTTTCTCTGCCACATTGGGATGATACATATCATATGCATAATCCATCCACCTGGAGGAAAGTTTCATAGAAATAGCTGTAAGTAATGGCCAGAGAATGAAAACTAACCAGAATAACTTTTTCTGAGAGATGTTTAGGGTTTGAGAGAAATATAAGAACAAATGGTGAACATAGAAACTAATCAAATGATTGCCTGAATCATATGGAATCCACACCATGAAATAAAAGTGTTGCCATTAAATGAAACAAGGAAAACAGGGGGAAAGATATACTTGGAAATGTGCTATTTTAAAAAGTACCATTGTGAAATAAAAGCAGTTTTGAAGTAAAACGTGCTATTATTAAATAAAAATGAAATGTAACAACGTCATTACGAAAATTAGAAGAAATATTTTATAATGAGTTGAGTATTATTCAATTATTTAATGATTCATTTTCATATATATTCTGCAATTATTCATATGATTCTTAATATCATAAAGCCATATTTATTTATTTAATTTGGACAAAAATAGGATTCCATAGAATCGGGTGACTAATATTGGTAATCTACCCGGTTCGAGACTCGTCCTTTTTACATTTCACTGCGCACGCGCAGTCTGTTTTCTGTTGGGGGAAAAAGACGCAGTAAACCGTGTCAGCTGACTCTCAGCATCACTGACAGTCAGCACACACGGCGTTCTGTATTCAAAGCAGAAAAACAGCACACTTGGATCGAGTTTGGTGTTATGCTACCTTGAGTAGGCTACACTTGACGGGGGGTCAACTGCTTCTCTATGGCGGCAGAAATACACCCAAAACCGCAGACCCGTACACCCGTACTGCTGAGTAAAATCGAGGCTTCTCAAGACGTGGTGAACACGGCGGTCATCATTCCAAAAGAAGACGGGGTTATCAGCGTGTCGGAGGACAGGTAAGGATATGGTAACATTGCCAGTGCAAAGAGCAGCATAAGCATACTAATGAAACACTTTAAATCAAACTGTTAGGTTTTAGATTCAGACCTCAGCCTGCAGGAGACTGTTTACTGTACAGTAGCCGATGCAATTCTCTTCACAGCATTCTTAATTGTCACTTAAATATGGCGAACAATTGATATAACCGTAGCTGTGTAATTGCGTTATATTTAGCTAGCTAGTTAGCGCAAAAATAAATAAATAAATTAGAATTTCGCAAACGGAAGCGTAGTGCCCTCACAGTTATTAAACATAGGTTTGCTGTTGTCATGGCTGACACCTGCGTTCACTGAACACATGGCACGAGATTAACTTGGTTACACAATATTGCTGTTCAGAGTTGCACTTTAAAGCTATCAACGTAGCTACGTTGACTAAAATCACCCATTATCGCTTTGAGACAAAATGTACACGGAATTGTCAGCTGACTTTGCGAACGCAGAAGTCGCAGATATCCAGGTCAATCTCCTTTTCCAGGGCGCGAGACTAGTCATGCATTGCAAGCAGCAAGCGCACATCTGTAGCCTGCAGCAAAGAATGCACAGTATTCTGATTCGGATAACAGCAGTTGTTTCAGGGATTATTATTATTTTATTAGCTACACCGGGATTATTTTGCGAACGCGCAAGTAGCTTCCTGGGGGGTATTCCACAAAGCAGAATAAGCAAATTAGCCAGATAACTCTAAAATAATACCATGAAATAACCACAGATTCTTCTATATCAGGAGCTAACAATATGACGAGATTCTATTGCATTTCTCTGTTATTTTAATAACTTGATGATCCTGTTTTGTGGAATATCCCCCTGGGGGGTATACTACGAAGCAGGATTACCGAGTTATCTGGATAACTGCACTGAGTAAAACGCGGAGCTACTCTTTTTTTATTTCAGTCCATGTTCCAGATTTTGGAGGGTTTCAGGTTTTACTCGGTGTAGTTATCCAGATTGTGTATACCCCCTGGTGTTTTGGCTTTTTTGTTGTTGTTGTCTTTTAAAGTGCAACAGTAACATTACACAGGCATACGTTAGTAGTCATAATCAGTATAGGAAATGGCTGACATGAAAGTGTATCTGGTTTAGGCTATATGCTCAAAGAAGACTCGCTGATCGTTCTACTGTATCTGTTAAAATTACGTCTCTTGATGGCTTTTAAATAGCACCGTTCCAATATGCCAGGCACCCACAGGCTACCAGTTGAGAATAGCCCACAGGCTACCTCTCCTCCACTGGGCATTAGCTCTCACCTGAAGCACTGTCTAGTCTGTAGGGTCTAAAATAGTCATTATGTCAGCGTCGCCTGTAGTTTTGTTTCCAGACACTAAGTCTCTGAATAGTAACCTGACATGTGAGACTAGCTTTCCTTTAATACTGTATGGATTGTAACGTATAAAATAGTTACTTGCTCTGTTATATTACGACACTGCAAAAAATGTCTGTCTTCACAAGTGTTTTAGTCTTGTAATGAGACTTAAAACAAGCTAATATTTTCCACTTTTGAGGGGAAAAAATATGATTTTAAGTTACTTTTTACTTGACAAGTGAAATTATTTTATTCCATTGGCAAATCTTGAAATGAGTAAAAATATCTCAGATAGTTTGTTATATTAAGTAAAAAAGTAACAGAAACAAGATTCTAAAGTCTAAATATGAGATTAAAACACTTAAAACAGACATTTTTTGCAGTGCATGTGGACGGAAGAGTGTAAAGTAGTCACTCGCTGCCCTGTAGTACTGTTTAGACTATAGGGTGTGGAATAGTGCGTACTCTGCAGCTGCCCCCTATGGAAAAAGAATATGCTGAAGTATATTGTAAATATATCAAAATTATCTTCACAATATATTTAAAATATACTGCAGTATATTACATTTCCATAAGGGGCAGCCAATGTGTGAATGATGGGTTCCGCAGCAGTAACTGAAGAGATACAACTGGCAAAAAAGGCAAAAAAAAAAAAAAGGTTTTACTGAACTGAAATACATGTGCTATTAATGTGTAAGTGAGGGTGGAGTTGGGCGTCAAAAGCCAGAGCGGCGCTTTGAATGCAGCCCGTGTGTCACCGTTCCATATTTCTTGTTCCAGAACAGTCCGGGTATGGCTAAAGAGAGATGGCGGTCAGTACTGGCCAAGTGTGCACCACACCATGCCAGGTAGGTTACCTCCTGACGGCCTAGGGTAGGGGTTAACGAGAAAGCAGAATGTACACATCCAAAAACGTCACATATGGCATAGACCGATGAAGAACAGCGATACCCACGCAATGTATTAAATACTCCCCAAACAGGTTATTAGTATAAATGTTTTCACCGGCAAAGGTCTTTGTCAAATAAAGCTGTGTAGAGCAGCATGTTTCTGGCTTTGTTTCATTGACGTAATCTCTTTTAAATGGGTGAAGTTAATGTGTTGGCACCTTTTGTTCAATGCAGTGGCTGTTTAACGCCCAAGTAAATAGAAGCGTGTGTAAATCCTTATATCCTGATTACTGTATGTCCTACAGTATTTGTGTCAGGTCCGATGGGCCCCATTGTACATGTCAGCCAAAAACCAAACCTGCAAAAAAACTAAACAAACACTGCATTCCACAGTAAGAATCCCATACCAACAGTCAAGAATGGTGGTGGTGGTGATGTCATAGTCTGGGGATGACCTGGATGACTCGCCATAGTCATGCAGCAAGACAATGATCCGTAACACACAAGCAAGTCTACATCAGAATTGTTAAAGTTTTGAAATGGCCCAGCCAAAATCCAGACGTAAACCGTATTGATGTTAAGGCAGAACCTAAAGCAAGCCATTTATGCCAATGAAACCATAAATGTCACTGAGTTGAAGAAATTCTCCACGGAGGAGTGGGTCAAAATTCCTCCATGGTGCTGTGTTTTTAAAAAAAGAAAAAATATTTTAAAAGTCTTTATTCCTTGCACTGAGACACGTCTCCTTTTTCCAACGATAAACAGTCACATTACAGTCATCACCAAGGAATTACAACGTACAACATTACATTACGTTCATTGCATTATTTCCATACATACAGATAACACACGTTACTCATACAACACATGGCAATCATCCTTCCCTCCATGGTGCTGTGATAGACTGATAGAGATGTTTGGTTGCAGTTATTGCTGCTGAAGGCAGCATAGTCATCGAGCCTCAGGCGGTCACTTTTTCACAGTGGGCATTGTGTAGCAGCCCCTTATCCTATGGAACTTGCTAGTTGCCTTCAGTTCATGTTTTCGTTATCTCGTAGTTCGATAACTTCTGCTCGATTTTGTAACTCGCTCAATTTGACATTCCTTTGACTGAGCACTTGATTATAGGGCTATATGGATCAGCTGTTGAGCGGTGTCTTGGAGAATAGCAGTTAATTGGTCATTGAATGCAGCTGTGGTGTATTTTCTCTTGTCCAATGAGGGTGTTATGACACCCTTCCTGTCACCAAAAGAGGCAGGAAATGTCATATTGAGGATCATTTCTGATCCTACTGTCTCTTACTATATGCCTCATGTCAGCAGCTTTATTTTAGCTTGAAACTTGGCTAGTCTTTTTGGACTTTTTTGGTTGAGATTTTCATTGCTTTAGTTGTCAGACCCATGGACGGTAAGCTGTAGAGAATTGGGAAGCCTAGCTATTCTCGAGGTGTACTATTTAAAAACACACCTATGCTGGGTCACCTGCGTTAGGGCGAATAGTTAGACTGGGCTAATCATTGCAAGTTCATGCTACTTGATGCCTAAATGATTGCCTAGCCCTGCAGACTTTGTTTGCGTTATTTTATTTAAGTTAAGCTCTGAAAGTCATCCTATCCACACAATTCATTTTATATTCTGTTCAATGGAAATGTAAAAAAAGATTGAGTTTATCCTTTTCCCTTTATAAGTTACAATTTAGGCGCTTGTTTGTTGTATGCTGAACAGGCATTTGTTCATTAATGTGCATTGAAGAGGCATTTGTTGATTGCACCATAACTTCTATTATGTAAGATAGTCCTCCTTCCCTTGTTTGGACGTGGTGTTCTGACTCCTTCCAGATCAGCTGGGGTTTGGGAAAACTATACTGCCACAATTGTGCTTTGTATAACCTTATCATCTTTAAAACCTCCATTTTTTTTAAATGCATGATTTTTAATAAGAGTTTTATTTTTCATTTGGTGTCATGCATCATAAAAATGCACAGCCTGCATGGGCTGTAATATACCGTTATTTTCAAGAAAGGTAAATTTAAAGGTAAACGCCATTCAAAAACACTGAATACAAACAGATACTATCATGACAATAATTCAACAAAGATGAATCATTAGAAAATACCAGAAGGAAAACAACACAAATGGTAACATCCTCCAACACCATAGACACAGCCATATAGATTACTATACAAAGAATAGATACATTATTTATACAAAGGGCTGTGCTGGCCTTTCCTTCCAGACCTTAGAGATAAAGCTGGCTGTCTTAAATAATGCATTTTTGAATAACCTAATCTAATTTCCATCATCTACCCAGAATAATACATTTTCAGCATCTTTTAAAGCACACAATACATACCCTATTCTCCTCAGGGATAGAAGTATATCCGTCTGCTTCAATGGCAAGGGGTAGGATACCAGGGCTGTGTCCGAATCGGAGCCCTATCTACTGTGTCCTGTCTCCTGTGTACAGTGTACTGGCAGATGTGTGCCGTTTAATAGAATAGAATAGAATAGAATAGAAAAACTTTATTAATCCCCGAAGGGAAATTTCATTGTTATAGCAGCAACATTAAAACACAATAAAAACACAACAGACGATACCAACACAACAGATGCAAACACAGAATGCTATAGTGATTAAAACAGGTGACTGGACAGATAAATAGACATATGAATAAATAATAAATAGGTATGTATGTATGTAATGTGCACTGTTTAGCCGCAAAGTTCCAACATTGCATCCGTTCCAACAACAACTGCAATCCCAGAATTTTAACAAGCTGTTTTTTCATGTTTAGAGGGATCATCTACCATTATGTCAGAAATAGCAATGCATGCCATGAAGAATAAAAGTCCCATGTTCATATTGTACTTATTGTAAACAAACAATTGCATAAAAAGAGGTAACAAAAATGTTGAACTGATCTAAGTAAAGACGAATTGAGATGAACCAATCAGGTTCCCAGCTGTTAATTCATCTAGAACATTACAGCTCACTTCCCAACCTCAGATTCCAAGAATCTATCTCAACCAGACCTGTCGTCGTCTTCCAGTTGTGCAATATCCGTGCTGCCAGAGTGTCTCAATAGAGTGGGCTACACTTCCTGTTTTTGTGCTGAGCAGGGGGGCTTGAGTTCTGTTAAAATTCTAGAATTTTGTAGCACAGCAAGATTACACACACACACCCACTCACTCATACATTTGCCCATTCACTCGCCCATATTCACACTCATCCATTCGTTCAGTCACACACCAACTCTGTCATTCCCGCACTGACCCTCACAGTCACTCATATTTTCACTCACTCACTTAGTCATCCACTCACTCTTGCATGGAGAGACTTTCGTTGACTCACTTGCACACATTTTCCACCCACTCTCATTCACACACTCACTGATTCACTCATCATCCACCGATTCAGTCAGCCAGTCATCCACTCACTCTTGCATGGAGAGACTTTCACTGACTCACTTGCACACATTTTCCACCCACTCTCATTCACACACTCACTGATTCACTCATCATCCACCGATTCAGTCAGCCAGTACTCATCATTCACTGATTCAGTCAGCCAGTCGTTCGCTCGCTCACTAACCTAGTATGTCCTTCGTCTCCTCTCCTCCTCTGCAGCTCCCTGCTCCTGCATGTCCTTCAACCCAGAGACCAGGAGACTGTCAGTGGGCATGGACAGTGGAGAGGTGTCCGTAAGTTTAGTAGTTTATTGCTGGTACGGGTAACTTGCCAAACACTTATTCACATAACTTCAACAAAATACACATAAACGGCAAACGTTTTATCTGAAACAAACTCCACATTGAGTCCACATTGGGAGTGGTTACATTTACCTGTTTTGTAGTTACTGCAGAAAATGTTCATGGGTTGTGGTACCTCTTGTTTCATATTAGTAAGAGAAACAGGGGTAGTAAAAATGTATGCTCACTGAGGTTTGTGCTCTAGTTCTGTACCACCCTTCTCTCCCCCGGGCCTACGCTGTCTTATTAGAGATTCCACTCAGCATAGAGTTACATTTTGTGCATGATCGGTCAAGCGATAGTGTAGTTAACCCTCAGGGGGAAAACCCACAAAAGCACTTGGTCTTCTAACACGGTTTGTAAACAGAATATTCCCTTTCGTAGGCGTTATAGCCGTTTTACAACAAATGCTGTTCTTCTGCATAGCCTTTTTACTGTTTTTCTCTCTCTCTGTTTATCACTCTCTATCTATTGCTATATCTATCCATCTCTCTGTCTCTCTCTCTGTGTAAGGAATTCATCCTGTCTGAGGACTACAACAAGATGACCCCTGCACTGAGCTACCAGGGTGAGGCGGGATATTCCAGTTTTGAGATCTCAGATTTAATAGCAGCCAATGTCGGCACAGTTCGGTCAGTCCCTCCCTGGGACATTTCTCTGGAACTTGAATGGAGTGATACTTCATTAGAGGAAATAAATAATACTACCTTAGATGCAATATTAACAATAAAGGGGACTGATGTTTTAATAGTGTGTGTGTGTGTGTGTGTGTGTGTGTCTGTGTGTGTCTGCGTGTGCATGTGTGACACTGTCTCCAGCTCACCAGGGCCGAGTAACAGTGGTTCTGTTTGTCCTGGAGATGGAGTGGGTCCTCAGCACTGGACAGGATAAGAGCTTCACCTGGCACTGTTCTGAGAGCGGTCAGCAGCTGGGCAGCTACCGCACTACTTCCTGGGTCTCAGGCCTACAGTATCCTTCTGCTTGCTGTGGACCCACGAGAAGGCCATTTCAGGGGACACTGGGAGGTGTAACCGTGGAATTCTGGTGATAACATCACAATAGGCCTGAACATGCTGGATTGGCTTAGAGGGTCACATGTCTAGGGGCACAGTATGACAGACCACAGCACAATTATAACCACAATGTACAGCTACAGCTGTACTATGTGAGGCCAAAAATGAGTCTAAAAAGTCCCCTCAAATCGCGGGTAAAAATCCCAAGATACTGCAGGTGTCAATTAAGCTTGGTCCTTTTAGTGTCTCATACCAGTACCCTCCAGAAAAGAGATCACGTCCCCATTGCACGACTCCAACCCCTTTTTTTGTACAGGAGAAAAAAATCTTCCAACTGCAGTTGTGTAGATGATTTTTGTGAATGATCTTTGTGAGTTTAATTGAGATACTAAATAAGTAAAAAGACAAAAAAAAAATCACAAAAAAAGGGGGAGGGATCAAAGTAAATAAACTTTGAAACTAATAGAATAGAATAGAATTACTTATTTTCCCATTAGGGAACTTCAGTTGTAGCCACCAGCAACAACAAAAAAAGACAGACAGTGGGGCAGACCCACAACACACAAACATATCAAATAATACAGCCAAACGTCATGATTAAAAATAGCTCCCGCTGTCCCGAGATGTCCAATGTCATCAACTAGTCCAACACACAAACTCTGCCTCCACGACTTTCCTCCATAGACTACACGCAGTGTCATATAAAAGATATGAATGTAAATCTAGCCATTGACTACACACGATGAACAGCAGCTCAGATGGTGACTTCATGTATAATTCCATGGTTAATCAAGAGCTGATACTTACTGTCTGGTTATTTCAAAACCTAGTTAGAAAGGTCAACAGTGTTTTTGACCCCAGTGTCCCCGTGAGTAATGACCTCTGACCCCAGTCTCCCGAGACTAATCTTTAACCAGAGGCTCGCAGGTTTGACGTGGAGACACGACATGCCTTTGTGGGCGACCATTCCGGTCAGGTGACCATTCTGAAGCTGGAGCAGGACAGCTGCAACCCGGTCACCACTTTTAAAGGCCACACAGGTAAGCCAGTCTAAACCAGGGCCGTGTCCGAATCAGCACTCTTCCACACTGTTGAGTAGCCTTGGTGAGTAGATAGGGCGAGAAAGTCGTACAGTAAAAATTGCAGTATACTTCAAACACCCGGATGACACACTTCCGGGGTACATTCAGGAGCACACTTTTCAAGAAGTACAAAAACATTTTGGTCACATGAATATGACGTTAAAGTTTTTAGAAAATAAGGTGCAGCTTCGCTGACGTTTTCCTTCAAATACAACAAAAACAACACGTGACATGGAAGCGCAAGTGTGGGGCTCAGGGTTGCCAGATCTTGTAAGACTTTCCAGCCAAATGGCGACTCAAATCTAGCCGAAATTATAGGCTATTTTTAACCGAAACCAACGTATTTTGAATAGAAATCATCATGTTTTTACTTTTTAAAATAAGTGCGTGCTTTGCGACTTTTCATTTTTACCCGTGACTGCACTTTGAAAGTATCAATTTAGCTGTAAAACCGCAGACATGGCAACACTGGTGGGACGTCTTATGACCTGCTTACAACACTTCCACAGTGCGGTTGGATATTTTTCGCGGACTGCTAAACAGTGCACATTAAACAGCACACTTCTGCCAGTGCACTGTACGCAGGAGACAGGGCGCAGAAGACAGGGCTCTGATTCGGACACAGCCCAGGTAAATGAATACAAACAAGGTAAAGTCGATCCATGATCAGGTCGGGTTCTGATTGCGTCCGTTACTGTGTTTTTTTCTCTGACCACAGGCAGCGTGACGGCCCTCTGCTGGGATCCGGTCCAGCGTGTCCTTTTCTCTGGAAGCTCTGACCATTCCATCATCATGTGGGACATTGGTGGTGGGAAGGGCACGGCCATCGAGCTGCAGGGGCACAAGTATGAATGGGGGGGATCAGGGGAGATTTAGGAGTGGATTAATGGAAAGGGGTGGGGGTGAGGAGTGGATTTGGTGGGGGCGGGGTGCATTGTTAAATTCAGTCTGAGACACGGCCTGCACTGTTTTCAGGATTATACAAATTACATAGGAGCGAAGCTGGAATAATGGGCCTTGGTTCACTGGTAAGTTAACACTCGTTTCTGTGAGGGAAAGCTCCTGAGTATCGTTGCCTAGTCTACAGTGCAGATATCAAGTGTACAGGGGGTGACAGGAGCATTAAAACAGGATATAATCTTGTGTGTGTGTGTGTGTGTTCCTGCGTCCCTGAGCAGTGAGAAGGTGCAGGGACTGTGCTATGTGCCTCACACACGACAGCTCATCTCCTGCAGCTCCGATGGGGGCATCATCGTCTGGAACATGGACGTGACGCGGCAGGAGGTTACCTTTTTAATTCCCATTATTTATTGTAAAAAAAAAGTTGGGACAGTATGTAAAATGCACACAAAAGCAGAAAGCAGTAATTTGTAAATTCTCTTTTACATATATTTAATTGAAATGGCAGCGATGCCATTTTAACAGTACAAAGAAAAGATATTTAATGTTTTGCCTTATAAATTTTATTCGGTTCATTTTGCTTGCAACACTGTCAGGGTGCAGTAGGGACCCAACCGCAGACAGTACTTGACAAATAAACCGAAGTTTATTAGTGACAAAAAACCACGAGGAAAATGCAGAATCGTAGTCAGGAACAGGCAGTAGTCAAAACCAGGTGATCACGGCAAAAGTACAAAAACACAATCCAAAAAGCGAAGTCAAGAAACAAAATCAAAAAGTCAGGAGAACAGAAATCAGGCACACGAAGAAGCTAGCAAAACACAGGTCAGGAAAGGCTTGTAGCGAAACAGCAAAGCAGGCAACTGTGACAATCTCACAGAGAACACAAGACAGAGTGGAACTTAAATACACAGACTAACGAGCAAACGAGAGACAGGTGAACAGCAGGGCAGGTGAGACGCATGAGTAATCAGGAGCTGACACATAAGGCGGGGCGGACACAATGGGGAAGTAAACACAAGAGCACATGGCTGGGAGACGGCCAATGAAAACACTAACACCCGAAGAAAAACGGACATGACCGAAACAGATCTAACATAAAAACATAACACAGACTCAAATACTGACAAACACGGTCCAAAAAAGTTGGGACAGGGGCAAAAAAAAAAGACTGGAAGTTCAAAAAACACCTGAAGGGTTGTTTCTCCCAACTTATTTTTCCATAGAGTTCAATAGGAAAATGTGTCAGGAGAAACAACCCTTAAAGTGATCCATCCATATCTACTGCATATCTAGCAGCAGAGTGATGATACCTCAGACCTTTGATGACTTACAGCCATTTAGCCAAACATGGATTCCATACTGTTGAATGAATGAATGAATGAATTAATTTATCGTCATTGTACTGAAATCCAGGCACTACCTGAACGGAGCTCCTATCAACAAAAGAAATAAACTATAAAAATATAAAAAGAGTAAGAATATAAAAACTGTACATACAAACTCACACGCACGTGTGCACACACACACACACACACACACACACACACACACACACACACACACAGAGCTGTTGCCGTACCACACTGGGATCCCCTGTGTCAGGACACTCTCAATAGAGCTGTGGTAGAAGGACACTAGCAGCTCTTGTGGCAGGTTGACTTTCCTAAGTGCCCATAGAAAGTAAAGCCACTGTTGTGCCTTCTTGACCAGGGAAAAAAAATTATTCCTGTGTAATTTATGGCTTAATCTAGTCCCACCCCCCAATTCCCATAGAGATCCATTCAAATGCAGAGAGGTTATAGTATCGCTTGTAAGAGTACCTGAAAATAAGATATCAAGATCTTTTGATAGCATCACCTGTTTATCTGTGGAATGTTCCAAACAGGTGTTTTGTTGAACTTCCCAGTCTTTTTTTTTTTGCCCCTGTCCCAACTTTTTTGGAACATATTGCAGGCATCAAATTCGGAATTAGCATAGGCTACATTTACAAAAATCAATAAAGTTCATAAGGTGAAACATTAAATATCTTTTCTTTGTACTGTTTTCAATTAAATATATGCCTTCTGCTTTTATGTGCATTTTACATACTGTCACAACTTTTTTTGAATTGGGCTTTTGTAAAACATACATACCATCTGTCATGCTACCATCAGTAAATCTGAATTTGAATTTGAGAGAGAATTTGGTTTCTGAGTGTGAGAGGGAGCAAGGAGCGAGTATCCTTGCATGCTTATACTATTCTCTTATATTATTCTCCATTACAAGCCTGGCGAAAGCGATGCCGTTTAAAGCAATAAGCCCAACCGCTTTTAGGGAAGTAACCAATCACATTGACCCAGAGGAGGCAGGTCTTAGGGGAAGGCAGTGATTCAAACTGGCGATTCTAACCTAAACTTTAGGACACGTACAAGTGATTGAATAGTGAAGTGTTTGTCAAATGCGTCCGACTTTGCCAGGGTCTAAGCTGGCACGTCCCTGGTATGCCCATCACTTACAATAAGTGCCCTTCTCAGGTTAACATGGCGCGAGTGTCTTGAGATCTGACTGTCTGGGTTCCCAGACTAGTGAGGGAAGAGTCTTGTACTTGTACAGGCAGTCACCAGTTAGGGGATTAGAGCAGGGGTAGGGAAACCCTGCGGCTCTCCAGGACCAGGGTTCCTTACCCCTGGATTGGAGGATCCCATTGTGCCCCTCCCCCCACACTGCAAAGGAGACAGGAAAAGACTGAATGTGGTAGAAGGAGGGAGGTAAAGAGAGCACGAGAGAGGGATTACAGAAGAGTGAGAGAGGGGTTTAAAGCACTTGCTCCTGTCGCGTGTGATTGGACACGGCTCCTGCCGCGTGTGATTGGACACGGCTCCTGCCGCGTGTGATTGGACACGGCTCCTGCCGCGTGTGATTGGACACGGCTCCTGCCGCGTGTGATTGAACTTAGCCACACTCAGGGAGGGAGGGTTTTACATGAGAAGCATGGAAATATACCCCGTCTCATCACATCTCAGTAGAACGACTGGCTGCGTAGCTTTGGAAAGCACAACTTTAAACCGACCGTCTGTGCTGAATGTTCTCTCCCAACCCTCCCTCCACAGACCCCTGAATGGCTGGACAGTGACTCGTGTCAGAGGTGCGAGCAGCCCTTCTTCTGGAACTTTAAACAGATGTGGGACAGCAAGAGGATCGGCCTGCGCCAGGTAGGTCACCATGGCAACACGCCCACACGGCAACACCTGTCTTGCCTTAAAGGGGCAGCGCACAGTGAATGCAACAGCTATAGCTTTACAACACAAGTTGAACAGTATATAAACTAAAACCTTTTCTGTGCAACCAACCTCTAAATATACATGTATTACAACATATTGATTGATTGTTTTCCTTCGGAGACGTGCATGAACAAACGAAAAACCTTTTCCGAATCAGTATAGATTTTTACTCAGAACTTGTGTCCAGGTGTATTTCAGTAACGATCCACTACGGGGCAGCAGAAGCTCACCGTCAGCAGTTTAGACCTTAAAGACCCTGGTTGTGCTCCTTTTGGGAGTGTTAATGGTGTGCAGAATTTCATACAGATTCAGATTTTTTTTAAAGTCAGGTAATCCCATTCTTTGTTTTTGCTTTAGGCAATCCACACTATAAAGACCAGTGACTCCAGAGATATTGTCTAAAACTAGTGCCTTGAAGCCCTTTAACATGACCACTGAATATATACAGTGCCCTCCACTATTACTCTAAGTCATCAAGAGACTGACGTATCAAACAAGCCTTAAACCATCACTCTGCTGCCAGAAATACAGTAGATATGGATGGATAACTTAAAGGGTTTCTTCTCCTGACTTATTTTTCCATAGAGTTCAATAGGAAAATTTGTCAGGAGAAACAAGTGATCCATCCATATCTACTGCATATCTGGCAGCTCGTTTGATACCTCAGACCCTTGATGACTTACAGACATTTTACCAACCATGTATTCCATACTGTTCCAGCATAATTTACAGCTAAATCTAGTCCCACCCCCCAATTCCCATAGATATCCATTCAAATGCAGAGATGTTATAGTATTGCTTGTAAGAGTACCAGAAAATAAGATATCAAGAGTCTTTTGATGTTGCTGGGTCACACATCAGGAAGTCATAGCATGCAAAGGATATGCAACCAAATATTAAAATTGATTACTTTATTCTATATATAAATGCAGGGGTGCCAATAATTGTAGCACATGTGGTTTTGTTGAAAATAATTATTTCTTGATGAGGGATTTTTTTTTTTTCATAATAAATTTACTTCAATTAAAGGTTTTTCTAATTTTTTCACTGTGACATTTAGCTAATTCACCAAATGGTGAATTTTTTATAACCCTTTTTACTCATCTTTACCAGGGGTGCCAATAATAGTGGAGGGCACTGTACGTATATGCTCAAGTGGGTCATTGAGTTTCATTGTGAACGCTTTCCAGTTTGCTCTGTTGCATGTGTTACCTGAGAGAAAGTCCCATTTCCATCTGTTTTTCTATTTGCTGTGCGCTGAGCTCCACAGAGTAGGCCACAGCCTCAGAATTTCCTGTGTTCTGCTCTCCCAGCACCACTGCAGGAAGTGTGGCCAGGCTGTGTGTGGGAAGTGCTCCTCCAAGCGCTCCACCATCCCCCTCATGGGGTTCGAGTTTGAGGTGCGGGTGTGTGACTGCTGCCATGACTCCATCACCGATGAGGAGTAAGTGGAAAAAGCTCAACTGGTCACGTGACCGTGTAGCACTTATATTTATTTTTACCCCCCTCGATACCGTGACCCTGGATAACTGATGGATTGGATGTCTCATAATTGAGCTCTTCAATATTAGCCTGATGTGCCAATAGAAGAATGGGAGGAATATAACTAATACACATGCACTGTATGAATTGTAGTTGACGACTGTTGGCAAGAAATGCTTTCCTTCTTGTGCTCTCAAAAACAAAACCATTACCAACAGTAACTTGAATTGTCAAGAAGAAAGAATGTGTGAGTCAGTTCTTGAGAATTGGGAAGCAATTAACTCAGAAAAGCACTGGTAGAATGCCACACTGGCTGTACTGTTCGCTTAAAGCTTGGTTCTTTCTCTGTAAGAAAATAAATGGCATCAGTGAGATGAGCTATTTGGTTTTGACATATGAAATGTGGGTCACATCAATTATTCTGAGGATAAGAAAAAACTGTCCAAATGTATTTTTTCTGGCAAAGTTCTCTAAGTACATTGTAATTGCTTCTGTATCTTAATGCAATCTCATGCCATCAAACCCATTCTTCACAAGCTTGAGATTGTCAGCGTTTTATTGGTTGGGTCATCAGTGTTGATCATCTCTGTGTTGTAGCCGCGCCCCCACGGCAACATTCCACGACAGCAAGCACAGCATTGTGCATGTGCACTTTGAACCCACTCGGTGCAGGCTACTGACCTCCGGCCCTGACAAAGTTATAAAGGTGAGACTTACAACGTGCCCCGCAATGGTAACCAAGCGCTATCTGGATAAGAGCGTCTGGTGTACACCCGTAATCCATCTCACAGGGTGGTGTAATGTACTGTACGCCAGACAGCCCCTGTACCCTTTAGCATAAATTTACAGACCTCTGCAATGTCCATTCCAGAGGTGGGCAATCCGGGTTCAGAAAGTAAAAGTTCTCCCGAGTATTTTGTTCTCCTTCACCTGGATTTGCTAATGAGCACAATTCCTTATCCAGGAGGACTAGAACTAATTAGTGAAATCAGCTGGCTGAGTTCATGGGTGGAAGGAAAATATGGCAGGACTTTTACTTTCTGACCCCTGGACTTTCCACCTCTGGTCCATTCCAAGGTTTTGACTTGTAATGGAATTGAGCTTTGTGCTTTATAAAAAGCTCTTTAATTAGTCATTCTAAATGTGCTTCAAACAATTGGAAATGGTTGGAAAGGTATATAACACTCACTCCGCCTAAAGAAAAACCAACCATTCCTGACGTGCGAGTGAATATAAACCTGTCAGTCATCCTGTGTTTGCTGATTAGATATTTGCGTATTTGGTCTTGAGGGCAACAAAATATTCAAATGTCAAATAACTGTGAATGTTCTGTAGTTGGTAGAACTGGAAGTAAACAAAAAAAAAACAGTTGGGATTCTGTTTGTTTTCCACACCCTAAAACCTATTGTATGTGCACTGGAAATCCCTCACCTGAAACCTACTATCTCGCCTACAGCTATGGGACATGACCCCAGTGGTGTCCTGAGGGACACGCCCAACCTCGTCCCCAGGCGCAACGCAGAGCCTCGTTCTCTGAGTGGGGCAATGTTCATGTGTCATCAGCACAAGAGACTGCCAGGAGCGCAAAACCAATTAACGTTTGAGAAATGTTCAGACAGCATCTGAACAACATTTGAAAAACACGCAAGGGAGCTGTGAAGCACAGGATATCATGACTTCCTGTTTCCTGAGCCTCGTCTTCAGACAGGGCTACTTGCTCTGGGTTTGTTTGTTCTTGGGGGTTTTTTCGTCCTCCTTACTGTCCTCTCTTAACCCTGTGTTATGCTGCTCTCTGATTGGCTGTCCTCATAGTGACAGGGGAAGAACACTCGTGTTTGCAATTTTTGCCAACTGCTTTTTGTTTTTGACTTTTGAAGTGAAAAACGCATAATGAAACAAAAGAAAACTCAAGGGTGATCGACCGATTGCGAGGGATGGGAGGAAGTGGAGTGCTTGCTTTTTCTCTCTGACCATTACCCTTTGACCTCCCTATCTTCACTACTTGTTGACTTGGACTGGAGGACTTGCACCCCCCCCCCCCCCCTCCATGAACATGAGTGAATTTAATGCTGTGAATAACCAAGAATCACGTGGATGAAACTGACGTGGTTTTCAAAATGGAAGCAGGGATCTGGGGTCAACGGTTTTCATTCTTCCTAGAAGAACCAGGGCACTCCAGGAAGTACTAAAGAGTGGGAAAATGCTTCTCTCTCTCGCTGTTATTCTGTCCGCAGAGAATTCTGCATGGACTGGAGACTGCAGCAACGCATTACTGTACTGAAGCACCCAGGAAACGTTGACTTCATGTTGGTGGGAGATCAGAATGTGTCAATTCCAAGGGGGGTTCACTGGTTTTGATTAATCAGTAAGATTGTTGTGTTGTGTTTTTCACCTGTTGAAGTCTGGCATTTGAAATGCTCTTTGGGAGTTAGCACAGGCCAGCATTTCTGCTGTTTGTGCATATGGATTTTAATTCATGCCAGGCAATGATGCATGCAATTGACCACTGTCTAGTCTACTAATGTATGAGATTGAAGTTGCTTAACATTTGAGATCATTGAGTATCAGTTTACTGTAGCTGTAGCGGGTTCGCTGTCACGAGACAGCTGGCCTTATATAACAGTGGCTTTAAGACACACTTTCAGTGCTAAAAGACATGAGTAAGGGAAGAGTCTGATGTAATATTTCAGGTAATTAAAATTACTTGCATTCAAGTCGTCAATGCTATATAAATGAGATGAGTCGGACGGCATCAATGGGCCTTGTGAAGCCTGGCATTAGTCCTCTTCTGGTTAGTTGGCATGTGTGCATGCGAGCATGCATCCCTGCGAGTGTGCCCCCTTGTTCATTTCCCCCCTCTGAAATGCTGTTCCAAACCTTTCAAATGTTCAATGCACTTGGTCATCTTATATGATTGATTGCTTGGAATTCCTTGCATGATTCAAGCACAACTGCTATTCTGTTGCACACTCTGTATGTATTGCACAGTAAGATTTCTTTAGAGATTTTTTTAGAGGCAACTAATTTAATCTGTTTGTTTTGTGTGTGAAGGTATTTTGTGAGACGTTGACTGGGAAGCCGGTGTGTTCCGTTGCCTGATCGTGATGGCAACACATTTTACTGTCCTTGTGTGCAGAAGTGTATAATCCAGGTTCAGAAAGTAAAAGTCCCCCCCAGTATTTTGTTCCAGTCACCTAGATTTGCTAATTAGCAAATTCATTCTTCAGCCAGGAGGTGGAACTAATTAGTGAAATCAGCTAGCTGAGTCAATGGGTGGAAGAAAGACCTGGCAGGACTTTTACTTTCTGACCCCTGGATTATACACCTCTGCTTGTGTGTCCTGCATCACAGTCTGTTCACTGTGTCACATATTTTACTGTATGTATATTACATTGATGGTATGTGCATATTTATATTTAACTGAGTTCAGAGGCAAAGACTTGGAACAAAACATTCCTCAAACTAGCCCGTATACCTGCTCGGGGATTGGCTGCTTTTAGTAGAAGGGTGTGTCCTCGCTGTAGTAACCTGGGTGAGCATGAGGTTATGACAACACAAAAGCGTTTAGCGCTTCACACAGAAGTGTAAGCAAATACCTGTGTCTCTAGAAAACGGTGTCACTATCTAGCTTGGAACTGTTATTAAAACACATTTTTGCAGAGAATGAGTATTTGTCCAGGGCAGGTGTCTCAAACTCCAGTCCCGGAGGGCCGCTGTTTCTGCTGGTTTTTGTGATTTCCTTTCAATCAGCTTTAGGCCTTCGAAACAAAGGTGTACAGACTATTTAGCCGATCAATGAGTTAAATTAAGCACTAAAGTGCAGGAACACATGAAAACCTGCAGACACAGTGGCCCTTCAGGATTTCAGTTTGAGATCCTTGGTCCAGGCTAAGCTTCCCATATTATGTCATGGCAACCTACATACATGGTATGGCTCTCCAAATGTATTGTATTGAGAGTCTTTAATTGCTGGTGTATAAAAAGCACTGTAGTGCACTTGTGAATTCCAAGTAGCGTTAGCTTCTGCCACAATACATGAAAAGGAATGTGTTTTCCTGTTACTATGCATTTGGTTTTCTGTTACATTTTGTCACGTTTGCTTCTTACATCTATTAATTTTGAATACCAGACATTTGATGATATTGCTTGGGGACTACATCACTCATCTCAAAGATCCGCAAGCCTCACCTACTTTGTAAAGGTGGTTGACTGTACAGTGCCCCCAGAAAATCACGATTCCGTGATCGCGGATATTCCGCGGAAAATTAGAGATGCCGCGTGATCAGGCAGAAAAGCGATATTTACCCCACTTAGCTTAGTTTTGTACCCCAGTGCTTGCCGTAGTTGGTGTTGTTGCTCGGCTGTTTTTAAGACGACAGCTGCAAGCAATGGAGAGGTTCTTACTTCCCTCTAAAACAATATATCGGTATTACCAGTATAAAACTTCCCTCTAAACTGATCATTGGTCTCAACCTGTTTCAATTGATTTTCCTTGATGAACAAGTGTGCCAACGATCTGAGTAATCCATTGGCAGGTAAACACACAGCTTGTTTCTTTCTTCACGGTAGGGATATTAAACGATAAATTCAACTTAGAAAAATCATTTTTTATCACTAGTACACTTAACAAGAGTGGTGTATATTTTTTAGTTAACAACTGCATTAGCTTTCTGCACAACTTTGCAAAAAAGGCTATCTTTAACAAAACCCGCTCTTCAAGATAATTTAAATGACAAAATCTGCGCATTTCAGATCTTTTCCATGAATATTCACCGAGTGTGAGTGTGGAGAACAAAGAGTAATTACACAATTTTAAATAGGCTAATGTGTAACGGTATAGGCTCACCGTATGCCACTGGTTAAAACGAACACTGAGACAAGCCTAGCTTGTAATGTTAACAAGCTAATAGTTGTCCCATATTAGCTAAGGTGATTGAAGGCATCTCAAATTATTTTTAACATGATTTTTGTTTATGGTTGCAGAATATTGCAGAATTAAAAAAATCCCCCACTGAATTGTAACATTTTTACCATGGATTTCTGGGGGGCCTGACTGTAGAATGCCTAAAATAATTCTCAGCCCCTTCAGTAGCCGGTAACCTGATCGCCTGAGAACACCTGAGTCATTGCAGGTGAAGCTTGGTCAACACAAACACACTGTATATTCTACGGAGGCTCCTGTTGGGTTCGAAGGTTAAGTCACAACCAATCAGCTACAGCTGGTATGATCCTCCCAGAATCCAACAAACTTTCTCCTATCTGGCCCTTGTGACTAACTGTGCTTTGGTTTGTCTCTCGCTCTCTTTGAGGGGCATCCTTTGTGGAGTAAGCCCACAAGTTACTGCTGTAAAAGTAAGATCATTACTTACTTTGCTCCTTCTTCTCTCAGACCAGCTCCTGAAGAGATAGTCTAATCCCTCCCCCTGTGGCCCCCCCTAGGATGCCTACTCTACTGAAACTGCAGACTGTAAAATGACTCTGGCATGTAAACACTTCTCTCATCCCGCTTCCTATTGCAGCAGTTGAGACAGACCTGAAGAGCATCGAAGAGGGAGCTGTTTAAGGGGAAGGTTCCTGTAGCCTGTGTTAGTGTGGGTCTGTGAGCCGTGTTCATGTGCCCAATTGAGGTTTGGTTGTGCCCCCTTACAGTCCAGCGCCCCGTTTCCCGAAAGCAAGTTAAGATCGTCTTGGAGTGTTTTGTGTTTGTGCTTTATTCATTTTATGATTAAAACGATTACAATTTACTGACATTACATACAAAAAGATAATAAAAAAAGGCAAAAAAACAATTAAAGTAATATAAAAACAAAATGGCCAAAGATGATCTTTACTCTTAAGATCCTTTTGGGAAACGGGCCCCAGATCATACTGCAGCATGAAAAGCAGGTGATTGCCTGCACTTGTTTTGTGCAGTTAATAAAATTGGTGGATAGTACTACCTGCTAATACCCACAGGGAGCCAGGAAGCATAACCAGAAAGTATCCGCCAATACTTTTGATAAAAACTGTACAGTCAGCAGCATCTCACTTTTCCCCGCCTCTACACAATTACCCGAAATCATTCAGTGCACTTTTTGTCACATTTGATAGTTGTGACAATCTCAGCCGCCCCAGCATAATGTGTGTTGTGGTATTCTGGAGTGGAAATGCATTGCACAGGGCACTATAATGAACAAATTGCTGCAGGGGAGACAGTGAGCTCTGAATTTCAAACAGGGAACTCTCATTTTTGGGTCATTTAATGTTAATGTGCCCATAAACAACTCTGATCTGTGAGTGACGACATTTCTGATACCGTCCGGGTGTTGGTATTGTTATTGCAAAGACCGCGGCGGGTTGCATTAGCTTAGTCGCACTTAAGGCTGACAGTACTGGTTGACATTAGCCAGCGGTTCTAAAGGCCGTTGGCTTGACGTTCATGAATTAATGGTGTGTAGGAGGCCATTGTGAGCAGCCTGCACTGGAATGCAATAATTTTCCATTTTAAAGCCCGAGTGGGGTAATTGGTGGGAACAAAAACCTGCATACACACCGGCCCTCCAGGACTGGAATTGCCCACCACATGGTCTAGACTCTAGTGCAGGAATATGAGCCAAAGGCCAGGTTCAGTTAAACCACAGAGGCTCTTTGTCTCTTCGTTTGAAGCAGGGATGCAAGCGAGTCATGCATTTCCTTCTTAGATAATACTGAGGTTGAAATTAAATCAATTTAGAGAGAGAGAGAAGAGAAATCTAATATATACTGTATGTTATTAGCATTGTGTAATGGGGGTAGGTTTACTTGGGGTTTTAACCTATGGTCCTTGCTATCTGCACAGCACAAGAAAAGATATCCACTGAGCTAAAGACTGAAGGTTCCCCAGCCAAGGGACCTAATCACTTTGTTATTGAAGCTCCAAGGCGTTCTGTAGAGGATACCGATATATTTCAACGCCACAACACCTGCTTACATGTATTACTTAATGTTCAGGACATATTACACTGTGGTTAGACTGAAGCGGCTTCCCAAATCTTTCAGTAGCTGATGGCTGGACATGATTGGTAAATATAAATCTTGGTTCACATGCACCTGGCTATGATCTAGAGTCATGTATTCCCATATAACTGTTTGAGTTTGTTGTGACTAAGCATAAACAACATTCTGTTTTGGATATTCCAAGAATCTAAAAGTATTTGTTTTTATTTCCATTTGAGGTATAGATTCCTGCTGCTGAACCAGGATCAGTTAATTTTACTTACATTTAATTTTTTTAAGTGACTTATTGGAGAAATTAAACTTGGATAGAAAGGTTTCTGAACTGAATCATGGGGAGAAGTTTGCATGAGATATTGCATGAACAAAATCACTTTGTTTGAACATACTGTACTACAAATTAAATCATATATGTATAATTTTATATATGTGTGTGGATAATACGTACAATGGGCCTCATTCATGAAACGTGAGCAGAAGGAATTTGTACGTAAATCGTTCTATTAGCAAATTCGGCCGTATTTTGCCATTCATCAACGTTTTTGTATCTGAGATTTGTTCGCACATAGCCTACTAACAAATTTTCACCTCCAATTTAATGTCAATCCATTTTTAATTTTACTACTTTAACAGTTTGTGTGAGGGGTGATCCTGCATTGATGGTACATGTTATCTCCTGCCTGGCCTTTACTTTCCCAGTTCATGACACTGACAATACTAAACTATTTACTAATAAAACTTTACGCATATTTAGGAACGCTTCATGAATGAGGCCCAATGTTTGTATTGTAATATACTGTATGTTATGCTATAAGCACAATAATTAATGACTGTTGGGCCTTTATGAATGACTCGCTGGAGACCTTCACTCAATAAAGTAAAGTAATTGCCACTAATTAAGCACGTATTAAATTCAGTTTGATTACTTACTACCATGGACATTCTGCAATATTTGTAAATGCTATAGAGGGGCACGTTAATTTTGGTTATAAGCAGTGGGAAATGAGACGTTAAAAATGAGAGCAGTTATATAACATTTAACTTGCACAAAAAAGTTAAATAAAAAAATTAATCGTATTAGTAAGAATAAAACAGTTTGCAGCTGAGGCATATTAAAACAAAGATAAATTAAATAAAAGTTGTGAATGTCATGTTCAAAGTTTGAATGAAATCTGTGATTATATTTATCATGGCCAGTTGTTTAAGAGTCTCTTCTGTGATGTTTCTTAGTTTTTAAATGTTAGTCTATTGTTATTTTCTTCGCGTTAATTTGCGCAATATAAATTGAATCCGTTTGTTCGCTCCAAGACATGCTTTTCGTAGAATTTAAACTTCCATCCATGTTCACTTTCATTCCTCTGGCTGTGTTCGGATCCAAATTTTATTAAGGGTTGTTCCCATCCCTTGCTTCAATGGAGGAATCCCCAAAATGCCAAGATGAAATATGGCAACCACACCGAGTGGGATTCAGTTTCAATTTAAAGAAAGGGGAGTAGGGATGGGTATCGTTAGGATTTTATCGATACCAATACCGGTACTACTTATTGATACCAATACTTATCGATACTCTTAGCGATACTACTCTCCATAATTTTGTTTTAACAAAGAGATGTTGTGAAAAGAATAAAGTTATTTTATTATTACTTTTAGCAGAAAAAACAACAGTTATTTTGATTAAATTAAATAAGTTTCCTCATAGTTTCCTGAGAGTATATAATGAGGGACCAATTGCTATAAATAAATGTCTGGTAGTATATTGTATTTGTAGTGAAGCAGCAACAAAACAAACTTAAATGAACAAGATTATAGATTACCAAAGGACTATAGTTCTTGAGCTTCTCAGAAGCTAACAGTATAATAATAGTTATAAATAATAAATAATACAGTGGTGGTAAATGGGGTGGGCTTGGGTGTTTGTCTTGAACTGCTATCCCCCTGAAGGAACGGGGGCTGCCGCTTGACTGACGTTAGCTATGAGGAACATGTTTCAAAAAACGAATGCTGACATTGCTAGATTACCAGCGTTATTATAACATAGTAACAGTGCTGGACAACGATGTATTGCTCCACAGAGAATCCCTTGTTGCTCCAAGGCATTCTCTGTTACCGGTTCGTAATGTACAGGGAATAATTTCCCAAAAAGCTATTGAGTGTTTTAGCTCTTGGGTTTATGTAATGCGGGCGAATAAGCTAGGTAACGTTAGATTGGAGATTCACTATTTAAACTACTTTTCAGTGAGTTTTCAGGAAAGATATTCCATGTACATTACGAACAAGTAACAGAGAATGCTTTGGAGCAACAAAATCGTTCCAGGTCATTTAACATACAATACACTGTTGTCCAGCGCTGTTTTGCTCAAGCAGTCAAATACACTGCACTGCTTCAGATTTTTGGCATTTTGTATTTGTAAGTGCTAGTATTACTCATCTTACACACAACAGCTTTTTTTTTTTAACATAAATTGCATTTTGCTGTGTTTACGTTTGCTTTTGGTAAAAAGTGGGCCCCCACTTTTGACGTCTTAACCTGTCTGCCATCAGTGCCACATGACTGGAGTGCACAGAACGTAAACAGACAATGTCGAACGTAATTGCCTGACACGTGCAACTCCTCATCATTAGAAAAAAAAATAAAAAAATCGTCATCGTTAGGACGTATATTTTACGGTAGGTAATTTGAAAATGCCAGCCAGCTATGTTAGAATGAATTAAAGTGAATTACGTTCAAATATCGATAGCAGCACCGTTTGTCCAGGAGCTTATCGGTATTTCGGTCCTGACCAATCAGGAGCCGGTACCAGCTTAATACTGGTTCTTGATACCCATACCTAAAGGGGAGGGATTCATTATATTCCCTCACTCCCTCGTTTATCAACCCTTCCACTAAGGGTAAATGCTCCACACGGAAAAAGTGGGCGGTCACATTTCAACTCTATGGGGTTCCACTTCTTATATTGGTTGCGAGGGCGGTTCAGTTCCATTTTGTTCGTTTCTTGTCAATCTTCCCTTGCAGAGCACCTGTTAAGTTTGCTTGCTGCACTGTCAGCTCAGAGGCAGAGATGTCACTTTGTGGACCTGGCTAGCTCTGAGAGGCTCAAACGAACCAGGGCGATGGGTGAACAGGCCAAAGAGGGCATCTCCATCAACTGTGAGCTGTTGGCACTTGGCAATGTCATCAGCACCCTGGGGGACAGAAGCAAGAAGGTGACGCACGTACCGTACCGCGCCTCCTGCGCCTCCTGCAGGACTCTCTGGGCGGCAACAGCCAAACAATGATGATCGCGTGCATCTGCCCCGTCGGACCGGGACTTCAGGGAGACCCTGAACAAGCTGAAGCACGCCAACCGTGCGCGGAACATCAAGAACCGGGTTATGGTGAACCGGGACCGCGCCAGCCAGCTGATCGATGAACTGGAGAACAGCCAGAGGAGTCTGCATACGCTCAAACTGCATACGCTCAAACGGCAGTACAAACAGAAGCTCATGATGCAGCAGAGTAAGATCCGCGACATGCAGCTGGAGAGGGACTGCGTGCTGCACAACATGGGCTCGCTGGAGACCTTCACTGAGGAGAAAGCCAAGAAGATCAAGTCGGATTACGAGAAGCGGCTGAACGTGATGAACAAGAAGTGTCCAAGAAGAGGGACAGGGTGGCCATGGAGGGGCCCGACGCTGACAAGAATCGCCTGTCCCTCAACGGGGAAATGGAGGCACTGACGGCCAACATAGACTATGTCAATGACAGCATCGCCGAATGCCAGGCCAATATCATGCAGATGGAGGAGGCCAAGGACGAAGGGGGCGTGGTGGATGTCGCCATGGTGATCAGTGCCTGCACCCAGTCGGAATCCCGCTTCCACATGCTGAAGGAGAAGGCAGAGTTTAACCCCAAGCAGGATGCCCTGCAAGAGGAAGGAGATGAGAGCAACAGTGATGAATCAGCTCAAAGTCCCTCCACTGAAGGAAGCTCTTTGGCCTCTGATCTCATGAAACTATGTGGAGAGACCAAGCAGAGGAGTAAGGCCCGGAAGAGGGTTACCAAACAGAAGGAGCTCTTGTACGTGAACAGTGGTGACCCCGCCCTCGATGTACCCAGCACAGAATTCTCTGCCCCTCTCCTACAACTGGCTGAGACCCAGGAAGTGGGCGGAGACCCGAAGTCCACTGGGGCGTGTCCACGGGGAAACTGACAGGACACCAGGGCACCATCACGTGCCATCCAAGGACCGCTACATCAGGATGTTTGAGGTGTCTGGGGGAACTCAGGGGACCGTGACCCCGACGCAGACCTCGGACCCTGCCCATGCTGACGGGGTGGAGTCCCTCCTGGTGCAGGGGGACAGGCTCTACAGCGGGGCTCGGGACGGGGGCTTCCGGAAGTGGGAGCAGCCATGTCTACACTGCCTCAGAAGACCAGGCTGTAAAGATCTGGCAGGCACAGGGGATGCTGGAGTACCCTGCTCACTGACCGCCTCGCTGAACAGGCAAGCAGCAGCGCGTACTTTGAGACGCAGGCGTCGGGCTCCCTGATCAGGCACCCGGGGCACTGCAGACTCTCCTCTCTGCTTCCTCCAGCGTCACTGTAGTGCCGGAATCTCAACCGAGGACTCCGGTCCGTCTCAGCAGTGACCTCTTCTCTAAATGTGCGATCTGCAGGTCCTAATCTGGCATCTCCTCAGCGCAACACAGTGAAAGCCTTCCAGGTGTGTCAGTGTAGACTATCAAAAATTAGGTTTCTGGAGCTGGTCTCTAGGATTAAAGGTCAGAGGTCACACGGCAGTGCCTTCTGGCTCTGCGTTAGGGAAGTCTTAAGGTGAAGTTGGTTTCAACTTAAATCATTCACCATTTACATTACATTACATTACAGGCATTTAGCAGACGCTCTTATCCAGAGCGACTTACACAACGTTTTAGCTTTTTTTTAACATATTATCCATTTATACAGCTAGATATATACTGAAGCGATTCAGGTTAAGTGCCTTGCTCAAGGGCACAACGGCAGTGTCCTACCTGGGAATCGAACCTGCAACCTTTCGGTTACAAGGCAAGTTCCTTAACCATTATACTACACTGCTGAACTAAGTGTTCAGGGTCTGCATTAATGTCTGTCCAAACCTGTAAACAACTGGACAGCCAAAGTGTGCGCTTCACTAGATGTCACAACGTGTCTCAAAATGTCTCTTCCCTATTCCAAAGCTATGCTTTATGGTTCACATGTACTTGTAGCATTTCAGTACTCTCACTCGTACGTCCATGTCAACAGATTGATTTTCTGTACGTACACTGGTTGTTATTTTCCACCGTCGTGGTCCCAATGTCTTTTTTGTTTGTTTGTTTGTTTTTGTGTGATTCACCTGGTGCAGATTAAAGCCCTGTGCAGTTTTACATGCAGAGAGATCACCCTGTGCCTGCAGACAGTACTGTAACTGCACACAATGAAGTTGGGCATACCTATTGTGTGTGAAGTACGTGTTTTCAGTTCCGTGCCGTTTTATACAATTTTTGAAAACTCTGAAAATACGTGTTCAGGTTTTTGTACCTCTTTTTTCCAATTTTAGTTGTGTAAAATGGCAGGTGTTTTTGCAGCTCTCATGTAACATGTCATGTCAAATAAATGTCATCTGCAAAAACAAAAACAAAAAGTTTGCTTGCTGCACGTCGCAAATTACATTACAAGATGGCTCATTCGACGGAAGAGAGCAAGGGAAGGGAATGTGTTTTGGAATACAGATTTAAATCCCAGCAGGTCACATGGTGGAAACAAACCGATGGGCCTACACATCTGCTCAGAACTCAAGGCAGTGTCATGTGACCTCCAGCTTAGAACTGCAGACGATGGCACATGACTGGCATGGAACGCTAGGGGCTTAGAACAGTTTTTGGCTGTTGAACAGTGCACTTAGCACTTCATAAAAACTTCATTAAAAAAAAACAGAATTTACAGTCAATTTGGATTTAAGACATATTAATATAATAGAAATATTAACTACAAAATTGGATTAGTTAAAATAAGGATACAGTTGACGTGATTCAGATTTTCTTTATCTGTTGCTATCCGGAGTGAGCTGATTGGTTGGTCAGACAGTTTACTCGGGTTGCAGGGGGTGTGGTTTGAATTTTTGGGCTAGCTGCTCCAGCTCCGTCTGTAGCCTCTCCTCATTGGCAGGTGTAGCACGGGAGGCGGCCAGGGGCAGATGGGTGGATATGGCCTGACGGTCTGGTGCATTGTGGGAAAGGAGTAAGGGAAATGTCAGCCACCTGCACACAGGTTCACCCTTTACTAAGACCCAGTAGCTAAATAAGTCCGCAATTACCCACTGAAACCCCTGTAATATTCATTGAAACCCTCATATCACATGGAGGGGTAAGCTGTATTCTAAATAACACTTGTCTGTGGACTTAGTAATGGGCACTCAAGTTCCTTTCAATGACTTGACTCTTTTGATTCAGTTCACTATAAAGATTTGTTGACTGATTTGTTCTGCAGTACTTCCAGTTAGTTGAGTGTGAAGGAATGATTCAAAGGACTGAAGTTTAGACTGCATTTGTTCAGCACAGATTTGTTCAGTGATTCCTTGCAGTAGCAAAGCCTGTGCTGAAGCTAACTGATGATCGAACAAATTTAAGGCTGCTGGGTGGTTCTCCCAAATTGGCAGTGTGGATCGCAAATAGCTAACTGGACATTCTGAATTAGGGTGGGAATTGGACATTGGGCGGTTCAGTCCCACGTTCTTAACTCAATGGTGATATCAATGGTTCAAACACGTTTATATCTTTTAAAAAGTTCTGCAGCTACACACTGAATGAAATGTCAACAAGAAGGCTACCTACAGTTCCATCAGTTGTTTCGATAATTCACCGATTTGTTAAATCGGTTCACTTTTCTTTGGTTCACAGCTGGATACACCGGTTCATTCACTGACTGTTGTTCGTTTGGTAGCGTATACATTCAGTGAGTCCTCCCCATGACATTTTTATTAAACACAGCCCACTTCACTGATGACTATGAGTGTGTTCGAAACCGCTTACTATATACTTACATACCATGTTAGTATGTACTCTGTAGTACATACTAACCAACTGTAATACATACTGAGACAGTTAGTATTAATAACTAGTACACACGGTTTGGAATTGAGTGTGCCACGCACCTGCGGCTGTCAATAGCCTATTTTTAAAAAAACGTTGTAAACACATGTAGAAACTAACCTCATTAGATTTCTAGATTCCAAAAATATTTATTACATTAGGCATTAATGTATTTTTTCCATGGCCGCAAAAAAAATGAACAGATCCAGCGTCCGTGGCGCTGAGTAACAGTTAACACGAATAACGTTATCACAATACACAAAGACAGTAAAAAAATTACGCTCCTCACAATTAATGCATAAACACCACATAAGACGAAGAATGATACGGCAAACTCTCATCTCTTTTCTCCCATACACGAGAGCGTTCCCCCGAACACGCGCCACTACAACAGCAGCCTCCGAAATAGCCAAATATTTCCGATGCATGAAATGCTACTTTCCAGTTATATGTAGGTCTGAATAAATTAGCCTACCACATGAAAAACGGCATGGAAATACCACGCACGAACAGGCCTAACGAGGCGGAGGAACAATGAGCACAGATGAATTTGAAACTAACCAGAATTAATTTACAGCCTACAAACGTGCTCACAGCACAGTCACAACCTAAGCTGACAGGGTATGCTGGTAAACAGGCTGTGAGACATGAAAAAGGTTTAGGTTTAAACCAGGTAGCCTTGGCTATCCAGGCAGCAGCCGTGAGCTAGCTAGGTTAGCCCCGAAACTACATTTTAAACTCGCCATTCTTGTCTGGTAAACAAAAGCTATGGCGTCTACACTTACTTAACGTATCCTATACTACCAGCAGTAACAATACGCTCTCTACTGTTATTTTTTCTAGTCTATGGTTCGATCACAGTAATGTTAGTAGCTACATATTTGTGTAGACTACAGCACAAATGCAGCAGCTGCTTCTGTTAGCCAACTGCAGTCAGTGCCACCACATCCGTTTGTTTGTGGTGTGCTCGTGTATGGCCTATTGTATGGCCAATAACTCCACTGCACATGCAACATCTACTGAGAATTATACCTTAACATATTTGGTAATTTGACATCGACATTATGCAATAACGGCTCAAAATCGCGACTGCTGTGGGATTCTGTTGCTGAAGGTGCACTATGGAGAATGTTTACGTTTTTGAGCTGCATGAAGGTTGACCTGTTCACTTCCATTTATAACGTGCGGCTCACGAGCAGGCGCTCCATGTATTATGGCACAAAGGCTAGTCTGACGTTCTCTATCAACATCATGGATGAGTCAAAAATCTGGCTGGATATCAAAAATTCCGAACTGTCCTTTTAAAATCTCAGCATTGTTGCTGTTTTAATTGTTTCGTCAGGCACTTGCAATCACCCCATACAATTGGTTGCTCAGATGACGACACGCAACCGCAATGTATTATGGGGCGTATCTTGACCATTGAGCAAGCTCCATTGTATACTTCTTAAAGTGATACTGCAGTCAAAAACCGACTTTTCCCGTTGAAAACCTATGTTTTGAGTTAGATTATGATCATACACAACTGTTTATGTCCGAAAATTTAATGTTTAGTCAAAATGGTTTTATCTGAGTTTTTGTGTAGACTTACCAATATGCTGGCTTCCGGGGATTCGTGACGTCACGAGATCCTTAACATAAAAATGGGTGGACTTGAGGTGGTCCTGTGGGTGGGTCTTGGCTGGGCACGTGGTATAAAAGCAGCGAACGACGATTTTTTTTTTTTTCCTTCTGAGACTGAGACCCTTGTACTGCTAATTAGCTAGTTCAAGTTCAAATGCGAATTGCTTTGTATTATTGCTAACGTTAATATTACGACTTATATCGAGCTACAGTTATTCATATACGACGTCTTACTACTTGGTATCTTTAGCTAACTTGCCTGCATTATGCCAAGGAGTCAGAGATGTATCGTTCCTCGGTGCAACGCCACCGGCTCTGCTAGCTTTCATAATCTGCCGAGAGACCCAGTGCTACTTAGCCAGTGGCTTCAAGCTATCGGTGTAGAGCACGCGGACTTGCCGAAGAAAGCCCTAGTGACAGTGTGCAACGCGCACTTCACACCGGACTGCTACCACAATTTAACTGGCTTTTTGAGATGGGTTTCTATAAAACTCTGTCGCTGAAGCCAGGTGCCATCCCAACAGTGATGGATGGATCGTCTCCCGCCGTAAAACAGCTAAGTACAATATACCTATTACATTGTATTTGTGACATTGTGTAATTGCACATGTATTGGCCACTATACAGTTGGGCCAAGCATGCCCGACTACGGCACAGCAGTATTAGACAAATCAAGAATAGCTTCGTAACTACGCTGACATAACGTTACCTCAGTAACCTCACGGCAACATAAGTTTTCTGGAGGGGACAGGTTAGAGCAGTGGCCACAACAAGCACACCTGTTGGGACATTAGTTTGTTTCTGTTTACATGCAAGTTATCTGTACAAACTACAACAAAAATGCTTTTGCAAACGGTTGACATTACTGATAGGTAATAGCTAATATGGGGTTGAAGGCAACCTATTGTGTGAGCTATCTTTTATGAATACGTAACGTTAGCTAATAAACGATAGCAATAATACATTTGATGTAGCCCTAGCAAAACCAGAGTTGGTCAGTAACTCAGACGGAATGTATCGATAAGTTAGGTAATGCAAGGCAGTCTATTGTGTGTGAGTTTAGCCCCGTTTGGTCCAGAGAGAACTGGTAACTTAGATAGCTAGTTATATTAGCTATATCATTTATGAATAATGTTAGCTAAATGATAATTGTCTCCGGACCAAGTGAAGTTATGAGGGCGCTACAACCAGCCATGTTCAATATACTAACATTACTGTGTGACTGGGTTTTGCTGTGTATTTGAATGTATTCAATAGTAACGTTACTTTAGGCAGACAAACAAGCTAACTTAGCTAGGTAACGTTAGCTTTACCATTCGGTTACATCCCGGGTCCTCTCCTCGCGAAGACGTTGCTCAACTAATACAGCCGGGGCGGCAGTGGCTCGAATGAATACGGCTGTATTGCCCGAGAAACATCTTCGCGAGGAGAGTCTTCCACCACGAAGGAATCCTCTTCCTCCACTTCAAACTCCTCCACCTCAAAACTCCCTGCTGTACTGCTGTCACTCTTGTCGCTCGCCATTTTATTTAGTTGTGAGGAGAGGAGGTATGTCACAGGCCGACAACACGGCTTCCTACAACACCTATGCTGTTGTAACCGAGAAACACGGTACCGTATGCCACAGGAGGTGACGTACGACGTACGTATGATACGTAAGCGTCGGTAGTGTGGCGGCAAAGATGTTCTTTTAAAAACTACAAATTGCCTACGGTCAAATAGGTCAAGATTTAAAAATAATAGAAGACAGCCAGAAAAAGAAAATAAGGTAAAATAAAAATAATTACAATAAACGCTATTAGCTAGTGGTGCAGCAATAGGTAATTTAAACTTATCGTTATCAATCAATGAAATTGTAGGCTACTTATAGTTATAGCAGTGGCGGCAGCCTACCGTCGGCTGTGTGGCGGTTCTTTTTTTTTAATTTTTTTATTTTTATTTTATTTTATTTTATTTTTTATTATTTTTTTTTTTTTTAATTTGTTTCTGATTTTTTCCCATTTTCTCCCAATTTAGTAGCCAATTGAACCCCTATTCTAATTCAATTCCCCCCCGTATAGCAACTGCTAGAGAACCACTGCTACACACCCCTGTCAGCTGGTAGTAGGAAGGAGGGCGCCACGTCCTCTTCAGGGCGCAACTCCTCCGAGCTCCTGACCGTGATTCCAGTCCGCCCAGGGCTGCTATGCGTGCAGCGATTCTCTCCGAGCCCCTCCCCCCACCCGGAAGCAGCCGCCAATTGCTGCTCCCACAGGGCGCCGGCCATGCTCGGATCTGGCAGGACCGGGGCGCGAACCCCGATCCTCGGAGTACAACCGCACCGACTGAAAGTCGGCGCTTTTTACCGCTGTACCACCGCGACGGCCCTCTGTGTGGCGGTTCTTTTAAAACCTCCCTTACGGTCAAATACGTCAAGATCATAGAAGACAGCCAGAAAAGTAAAATAAGGTAAAATAATAATTATAATAAACGCTATTAGCTAGTGGTGCTATGGTGCCGCAATAGGTCATTTAAACTAACGTTATCAATCAGTCAAATTGTAGGCTAGCCTGGCGTAGGCTACCGTCGAAATGCCACTATCTTAACAGTTCGGGCATGAGCCCGAGTTACGTGAACTCCTGTGAGGTTATGTTTAGGGGTTGTGGGTGGGGTACGGGAATCACGAACTCACAAAAACCAGGGGGTCTTTGAATTCGACATATATCTTGGTTATTACTTTGTAGTACATTCCGGTTCGTGTGCTCCCTTCGAACCACGTCTTTACCCCGAGGTGTGAGCATGGACGCCTGGCCAATCCTAGCGCTTGAATGCTATGCAGGGCGTGTCTTGCCAAGAAAAGCAGTGGGACGCGTGACGTCATATCCTACTACCCTCACACGTGATGTTTTTGGCCTATCACAGCCCTAGCTTATGCATACTAATGAGATACCGTTATGCTGTTGTAACCGAGAAACACGGCACCAGACATAGCTCGAGGAGAGAGCTGGAAGGGGGCTGAGTCAGTTCACCAAGACACACCCTTTCACTCCTTGACCGTATGAATATTCATAATATGACTACGTGGCATCATCGTCATATGACCACACCTACTCACGAGTTTCAGTTCAAATTGAAGCGGAAAAAAGGGCCTTAGAAAAGCCTCTGCAGTATCTAACTCTATCGACTCATTAGAAATTTTCAAATACAACCTGCATGCTAGTAGTCACAAATGAACACAGAATAGAGTAGAAAGAAAGAGTATAGAAAGAACCAAAATAACAAATCTTTAAGTGGAGGTAATGCCTGAAAGATCTGTTAACCTAAATGAGGACATGTAAAAGGCCTGACCTCCAACCTCTGAGTCCCCCTTCTAACTAGTCCTCTAGCACAGCAGCTCACCTTGGAAGAAAAGGCCACTGGGATGTTTGAGTGCACTGGCGGACACTGCGAGCCACAGCACAGTGTCGGCTCCTTGAGCCTCTGTCCGCAACCTGTTCTTCATCTTCTCATAGAACTCTGGCATGGAGGACCGCACCGCTGAATGCGCACACACACACACACACACACACACACACACAATGTTGTTCTGGATAATAGCATAATGCTAAATAAATGCAAATGGTCGGTCAGGGCACAGGCGGGGTCAGAGTGTGTCAGGACGTGTTGGGGCAGGATGGGGTCGGTCAGGGTAAGAGTGTGGTGATGATACCTGGTGTATCAGCCCAGCCCGGGTGCATAGAGGAGAAGTGGATCTCTCTGTGCTGAGCAGCCCATCGCTCCGTGAGAATCACCTGCTGCCTCTGTCACGACAACACAACACAGACAACCCTACAGAACAGCACAACGCAAACCACACTATATGACAGCACAAGTTGACTGGCACTCACCTTGTTCTGGGCGTAAGCCATGGTGCCATCGAAGACGCCCTTCTCAAACTGCAGGTCATCCACGTTCAGCTTCTGAACCAGCATGCCACCTGAGGACACCGTCACCTGAGGGGGGGGAGGGACCTCATATCAACCCTCCCACAGTAAACTCCTCCCCCTACCCTTATGGAAATGAAATATACTGCACAGTATATTGTAAATATATCACAATTACCGTCACAATATATTTTAAATATACTGCAGTATATTACATTTCCATAAGGGTATTGGTCCACACAGCTAGCAACTCCAACCCCCCCCCCGTGCCACAACAACAACCACCAACCATTTTGCGCAGCCACATGAAATGCTGATCAACACTTTCAGTTAAACAAGAGTGGCTCTTGATGAAACTACAGACAGCTCATAAAATATTTAAAGAGTAAGTGCACCCACTGTATCAGCCTCTCTCCGCGTACTACACAATTTTGAAAAAATACTTTGTGGGGTGAGGGAGAGGGATGGGGGCGGAGGAGCTGTGTCCATCGTTATGTGCTTAAATGAACGTACAATGTACAAATGATTTTGTATAACTCGGATCAAACTGTCAAACTAGACGTTGCAGATGAAATGTGAATCAAGATTCAGCAACTACATGGCCTATTTCTCACCAAATATTTTCAGAAATGTATTTTAGTGGACTATTTAGGTGGAATAAGAGAGTTTATGAACAGGACGCCACGTTGTTCCGGTTTAAAAACGTGGAGCCGAAACTAAAGGAACGTAGTGGGTCTAACCAATCAGGTGCCAGCTGTCTCCGTTGTGGGCGACAACAATTATCCATATGACATAGCGGTACTCTGACATCATGATTGGGGCAGTGTGGGGAGCAGAAAGGGAATTTCAACCGTTAGAGGGCAGCACAAAGACACTTTTCTACCAGTTTCTTATGATATACAATATTATTTCAGAATTGTTGAAATAACGGAATGGATGAATAAGTTTCATTACAAGGTAGGCACACAAACGCGTTTACAGCGGAAAACAAATAATCTAGGGTGTACTTACCCTTTAAGCAATATCACACAAGAGGGAGTGCTGTTATACTGTATATCAGCATGGCTGTGATTCGGTCGTAATCATGCCGAAGATAATCATAGGCGTGCTGATATACAGTATAACGACACAACCTCGAGTGTGATATTGCTTTTATACAACAGTTCTACTAGCGTATAAAAAAAGTAATGATTGAAACAACAGATTATGATTTTGTTGTCAATTTGGTTCCGCCAACAAATATAGTCCCTTCAGAATTCCATTTATAAAAATTTTTTTTTTTTTCCAACAATGTATCAATTAGAATATAAACAAAGTGGAGTGATCCCAGCCGGTGATGAGGTCAGAGTGACGTTATACTGCGTATCGGCCAATCACAACGCGCCGTCGGAACCAACTGTTGTATAAACCTCGATTGTGGATTACAGCTGATCCCAAAATCATTTAGCTACCACCCGCAAAGTCATGTCATACATGAAACATTCTGATCAAATGGTGGTTTGTTAAAATGTGCCTGGAACAGAATGAGGAGCAGATTTGACACTGCAGTGTGCTACCTTCAGAATCCAGAGGCGACACACGGTGACTCACCACTCTCGGGTCATTTGACTTCTTCAGCGCCGGTATGAGCGCTGCGGTTAGGATAAACATGCCTGAATATGAAAGGAGGGAAATGATTCCCATTGGCCAGCTGAACAAGCAACCAATCACGTGAGTCTGTGTGACGGCGGGCAGTTGAGTGTATGAATGTATTTGCACGTGTGTGGGATGGTGTGTAGATGTGCATGTTTACACATTTACGTGTGTGTGTGTGTGTGTGTGAGATGGTGTACACTCAAATATGCATATGTGTAGTGCGTGAGGGTGTGCATTTCTGTGTGTAGGTGTGCACTTGTGCATGTCTATATATGTGTGCGTATTTATGTGTACACATTGTGTGCAAGTGATGGTCTGAACTTGTGCATGCATTTTTGAATAGGTTTTTGTTTGCATATGCATGTCTAAGTGCAGTGAGTGACAGTGTTCTGTGCTCTCACCTAAGGTGTTTGTGGCAAAGTTCTTCTCCAGACCATCTTCTGTGAGCTCTCTCTGGTTCACCATACAGCCAGCGTTGTTGATCTGGGATAATCAAACACAGACGCACTAAAGCCATCGAGCAACTGTGAATGCGAGAGATTCAGTGGGTCACTCTGGTCTGGATATCAGAATGATATGTGCGTTCACAAGATGTCCTGTTTAATAGTTTCACCCTCTCCTTCATACCTGGAGGAGACCCCATTTCTGTGCACACTAAGGGCACCTTTAGACTATAAAATGATCTGTAACAGAGTGTGCATACATGTAAATGACAGGACGTGGAATGTGTTGTCACTGGAACTGTATCCACGATACGTTAAGATAAACACAGCATTGGAACGTGCCTTTTGCTGAAACTGTGGCCCACCTGCGAATTGAAACTTCAACCTCTGACTTACAAGCCGCACTCTCAAAAAGGATGTGTTGATATGCAACACACTTTTTGTGTTACTATTTTTATGTTACTTTCAACACATTTGTGTCAAATTACACAATTTACGTGTTAAAAAGGAGATTTTTTTTAACACAGGCTGTGTTGAAAGGCAACACAAAATGTGTTGTCCTTAAAGAGTAAGTGCACCCACCATCTCAGCCTGTCTCCGCCTACTACACAATTTTTTAAAATACTTCGTAGGGTGCGTGAGGGAGAGGGGTGGGGGCGGAGGAGCTGTGTCCATCATCATTTACATAAATGAACATACAATGTACAAATGATTTTGTATAACTCAGATAAAACTGTTAAACTAGATGTTGCAGATCAAATATGAATCAAGATTCAGCAACTGCATGGCCTATTTCTCACCTCAAATATTTTCAGAAACGTATTTTAGTGGTCTATTTAGGTGGAATAAGAGAGTTTATGAACAGGACACCACGTTGTTCTGGTTTTAAAGCATGGAGCTGAAACGAAAGCAACGTAGTGGGTGTAACCAATCAGGTGCCAGCTGCTTCTGTTGTGGGTGACAACAATTATCAATATGACGTTGAGGTACTTCCAAAGAGGTACTCTGACATCACGACTGGGGTGGGGGCAGTGTGGGGAGCAGAAAGGGAATTTCAACCGTTAGAGGGCAGCACAAAGACGCTTTTCTACCAGTTTCTTATGATATACAATATTATTTCAGAATTGTCAAAATAATGGAATGGATGAATAAGTTTCATTATAAGGTAGGCATACAAACACGTTTACAGCGAGAAGAAAAAAAGTGATCTAGGGTGTACTTACCTTTTAAAAACTTAACATGGATGTGTGTTAAGTAATTACACGTTATGTCATATATTGTTTTTAACATCTGTTTTGAGAGTGCAGTTGGCTATTACACTACGCTGTTGCTCTAACAGCACAGGATGTGACCGTATGACAGCCTACCAGCACATGCAAGCTGTGATTCTCTTGGAAGCTCTTTGCAAACTCCCACACCTGCCTGGGGTGAGACATGTCCAACAGGTGAACGTGGACATTCTAGGGACAAAAGAGCAGAGGAAGAGATGATGGGGAAGTACTAAAAAAAAAAACACACAGCCTCATCTGTAGCCTGCAAAAAGGAATGAAAACAGATACAGTTAGAAATTCCACATTGCTGCGGGGATACTGACTAGATTGGACTGCTGAAGTTATATAGAATTTAATGTTAATTTGTTTCACTGGGTCTCAAAAACAGTATATAAATAGCCTTAAGATACTATTAGAAATTACAATTTAGTTGAAACACTCAATATCAGTTAAGACCTTCAGGGTAAGGAATGATTTACACTGTATGAAACTAAGTACTGTTTATTTTGCACACATGACCTGGTTTATCCTTTTTAGTGTAGTCACAGAGTTTGACGAAGATGTGCGTAGCAGATTAAATAGTGGCTGACAGATACGCGGCCCGGTCTCTACCTCATTTTCGCTCTGCTCCACAATTTCCCTCCTGGCCTCCTCTGCCCTGTCCTTGTTCCTGCAGATGAGGTGTACGGTCCCACCTGCAGACAGACACAAAGACTAACAGCGCTGAAGCCCCCAAGATGCCAGCTTGGTAAAGGCACTCACAAGTGCAGGCTTGATAAGTGGTTGTAGTTTTGAGCGTCAGCTATGTCACAACAATAACCGACTATGACACACCATAACCTTATCCCACCATGGTTAAGGTGAGTTTAAATTAGGCAATACTGGTTATGTTACTGTTTTATCAGCTCCTTCCAACAATGTGTCAGGTATCCACAGGCTACTAGTTGTAATAAGTGACAGATTGGCCCTTTCTCCAATCATCAGTAGTTCGCTTCTGTAGTGGGGTATGGATTACAGCTGCACCTGGTATGTGTATGTGTGCGTTGGCTGGGAAAAAAACACGAATCACAGAATACCATTTCTCATCAGTATTCATGAGTGAGTCTAAGAACCTGTCATTACAGAACAGAAAACCCAGTTATTCATTTTCTAACTAAAAACATAAACCGATGCAGATCAATTGGTGAGGCTGTCTTCTCAGACCTGTTTTATTGACAGATGACTACAGCTTAGAAGTAGCCTATCTAACTTATCTGCCTAAGTTATAACCACAGAACTGTCTTATATACAGTGCATCCGGAAAGTATTCACAGCGCTTCACTTTTTCCACATTTTGTTCTGTTACAGCCTTATTCCAAAATTGATTAAATTCATTTTTTCCCTCAAAATTCTACACACAACACCCCATAATGACAATGTGAAAAAAGTTTTTTTGAGATTTTTGCAAATTTATTAAAAATAAAAAACTAAAATTTCTCATTTACATAAGTATTCATACCCTTTGCTTTAACGTATTTTTAAAGTATCATATTTCATATTTGGTCGCATATCCTTTACATGCTGTTACTTCCTGAAGTCTGTGACCATCAACATCAAAAAACTGTCGATATCTTATTTTCAGGTACTGTTACAAGCGATACTATAACCTCTCTGCATTTGAATGGATCTCTATGGAAATTGGGGGGTGAGACTAGATTCAGCTGTAAATTACACTGGAACACATGGCTGGCTAAATGGCTGTAAGTTATCAAGGGTCTGAGCTATCAAACGAGCCCCAAACCATCACTCTGTTGCCAGATATGGAGTAGATGTGGATGGATCACTTTAAGGGTTGTTTCTCCTGACTTTTTTCCCCATAGAGTTCTATAGGAAAATGAGTCCGGATAAATAACCCTTGCAGTGATCCATCCACATCTACTCCATATCTGGCAACAGAGTGATGGTTTGGGGCTCGTTTGATAGCTCAGACCCTTGATAACTTACAGCCATTTAGCCAGCCATGTGTTCCATACTGTACCAGTGTAATTTACAGCTGAATCTAGTCTCACCCCCCAATTTCCATAGAGATCCATTCAAATGCAGAGAGGTTATAGTATCGCTTGTAACAGTACCTGAAAATAAGATATCGACAGTTTTTTGATGTTGATGGTCACAGACTTCAGGAAGTAACAGCATGTAAAGGATATGCGACCAAATATGAAATATGATACTTTAAAAATACGTTAAAGCAAAGGGTATGAATACTTATGTAAATGAGAAATTTTAGTTTTTTATTTTTAATAAATTTGCAAAAATCTCAACTTTTTTCACATTGTCATTATGGGGTGTTGTGTGTAGAATTTTGAGGGAAAAAATGAATTTAATCAATTTTGGAATAAGGCTGTAACAGAACAAAATGTGGAAAAAGTGAAGCGCTGTGAATACTTTCCGGATGCACTGTAGTTCTGTGGTTACAGCTGTGGATAATGCAGCAGCTAGTTGGCCACTGTAAAGTCAGTTTTCACACTTACCCCTTTTTGCGATTTCAAAGGCGGTGGCTTTCCCAATGCCACTGTTGGCCCCGGTGATCATGAAGTCCCTACCACTCAAATTCACATCCAGGTCCTCAGCAACAAAATGTTTAGCGGCGGTTTCATACCCTCCTCTGCAAGACACACAGCCCTTGCTCATTAGCTCGTTAGCCCATTAGCTTGTTAACTAAATAATGGAAGACCCAATGAAGATTGTGACAGTCCAATAGCCAATGTTAGCTAACAACCGGGTAAGGTGTTTAGAATCATCAGAAAAGCAAGTATACACACAGATTTGAGAATTGTGAAAGAGCACACTGGATTAGCTAATGACATTAGCTAAAACACCAGCTAACCTAGGGTGCTGATCTACCTAAGGTCATAAAACTTGTTTACATTCCTGGACAGATGTTACATCAACCTGTTACCACAGCGGCACTTTCGCCACAAGTCCGCAATTATATGGAGAAATTCCATCCATGCATTATCTAACCCGCTTATTCCTGGTCAGTGTGTGTGTGTATGTGTCTGGGGAAAAAAACGAGCCTACTAAAAATAGTGACTAGTGTAAGCCACTTGTGCTCACTGGATATATAAGTTAGCCTACTTTTAACTTTCATGAACTAAAAAAGTGGCCTGTTTAGCCCCAAAGTTATCATAGTCATAGGCTACGTGTAACGTCATACAATTTATTCTTACCATGAAAATTGTTTACAATTTCGGACAGATGTTAAAGTAAATCTATCACCACGGCGGGACTTTCGCCACAAGTCAGCAATTATATCGGGAAATGCCCTCTTTGAAAACAAAAAAAGAAAAGAAAAAGGCTATGCTGTTACTGCATACCAGTTTTGCCAAAGCTGCATCATAGCCATCATAGCGCAGAGCTTTCAAAACCATAACAGCGCGGAAACGCTTAAAAAGACAAAATAAAAACCGTAGGCTACACATAGGCCTACTTGTTAACTATTTTTAATACGCTCTTTTTTCTGTAGGTATAAAATTATAAAAGTATTTATTATTATTGTTGTTGTTGGTTATTTATAGGCTATATTTATTTTAATACACGCCGAAATAGGCCTTTCTGCAGTGTGTCTCTGCTCTGTGATCTTTGCTACCCGCGACGTTGTATGTTCGAATGTGACCTTTTTCCGCATGATCGCTCCCATTGGTGTGTCGTTCGCGAACGAGCCGGCTCTTTTAGGTGAACGTTGGGAGCCGACTCGCATATCTGAAGAGCCGATTTGTTTTGTAAATGAACACAAGATAAGTGCTTGTGGTCTTGGTGGAACTTTTATTCGTTTTTTTTCTTCAAGTTCTATCTGTAATCAAAGAGAATAATTTTTTAGGCCAAAAATAAATAAAACCACTAGGCTATAAGAAAATAACAATAATAATTTAAAAACCAGTTTAATTGTTGGTCAGTTTTGTTTTCAAAGAGGGCATTTCCCGGTATTGCTGACTTGTGGCGAAAGTGCCGCCGTGGTGATATATTTACCTTAACATCTGTCTGAAATTGTAAACAGGTCGTCGATTTTCACGGTAAGAACAAATTTTATGACAACGTTGTCATAAAATTTCTTCTTACCGTGAAAAACGACGACATCTGACAGATGTTTAGGTAAATCTATCACCACGGCGGCACTTTCGTCACAAGTCAGCAATTATACCGGGAAATGCCCTCTTTGAAAACAAAAAACGAATGAATATAAAAAGGTTAGTCTGTTACTGCATACCCGTTTTTGCTAAAGCTGCATCATAGCTATGATAACGCGGAGCTGTCAAAACTATAACAGCACGGAAACCCTTTAAAAAAAACAAAATAACCGTAGCTAGGCTACACGTAGCCTATGGCTATGATGACAAATTACGGACTAAACAAGCCACAATTTAGTTAATAAAACTCAAGTAGGCTAAGCTAATTTAGATATCCAGTGAGCACAAGTGGCATACAGAACTAGTTTACTTTTTTTAGCAGCATTTTTTTGTAAGTATAAACCGAACTTTTTTTAAAAATACAATTAGTTTGATTTATTTATTTAAGTATGAGCCGAAGTATGGCTTCCTGGCGTGTCCCCCCGTGGCGCAGTCTGTAGCGTGTCCTAACTAGGATTCCCGTGCTCTTTGCGACATTGTCGTTTCGAATCCGACCTTTCCTCTTGTCTCTACACTGTGCTGTCCAATAAAGCTCAAAGGCTATTACACCTATTTCAAGAAAGTATAGTCCATTTTAGTACTTATAAACTTTTGTAGCCACAATTTCCTCTATATTCTCAGCTACCTTGAATTGAGAGAAAATGCTGTCAGCTATAAGTTAGAGTGAAGGAAATGTAGAGACCTAGCTACTCACTCCAAAAGTCTCTGGGACCTCAGATGGATATCTGGCTTCTCTGTCGAACACGAGGTTGAAGGAGTGCTTGGTGGTGATCTGTACTTTGGTGCGCAAGCCAAACATGGCTGCACTGAGGTCCCAGTTCCAAGGATTCTCATCCACCAATTTGGTGAGACTTTTGAAACATATTGACATTGTTATGAAATACTATTTCGATTGTAAAGCATAGCTTATGACTGCGATGTGTGACCCAAATCACACTGCTTAATACAATACCAAAATAGAATACTTAACACAGTGACTATAGTACCATTTAGTGGTGTAAATGGGTCAAGGTCAGTTTAGTGTCAAGTCCACATTACTTTGTCACTGTCCCATTCATTCTTTCAACCAATCCACTGGTCTGTGGATGGTAAGGTGTGCAGAAGCTCCTCTCGATGTCCAGCTTCTGGCAGAGAGCCATATTCAGCTGAATTTAATGGACAACAGTCAGTACAAAAGAAAACTGAGTGAAGGGAGCCTCAGCCATGTTTTTGGGTAATGAGACGGACGATCTGTACTTTGTATGCCACTTGTGCTCACTGGATATCTAAATTAGCTTACTTGAGTTTTATTAACTAAATTGTGGCTTGTTTAGTCCGTAATTTGCCATAGCCATAGGCTACGTGTAGCCTAGCTACGGTTTTTATTTTGTTTTTTTTAAAGGGTTTCCGTGCTGTTATAGTTTTGACAGCTCCGCGTTATCATAACTATGATGCAGCTTTAGCAAAAACGGGTATGCAGTAACAGACTAACCTTTTTATATTCATTCGTTTTTTTGTTTTCAAAGAGGGCATTTCCCGGTATAATTGCTGACTTGTGACGAAAGTGCCGCCGTGGTGATAGATTTACCTAAACATCTGTCAGATGTCGTCGTTTTTCACGGTAAGAAGAAATTTTATGACAACGTAACATCTGTCCAGGAATATAAACAAACGGGGATTTTTCACGATAAGAAGAATGCTAGCTAATTTCTGCTACACTGTTAGCTTGTGCTGTGGCTGTAGCCCTAAGCTAGGCTACTTAAGTTAGTTGACCGCTCTTGGTATCAATCTAGGTCGCACAATTTAGCTGTTCAAATGCAACGTTATGTTAGATAGTTAAATAATCCAGCTAACTACTCACTTTGTGTATTCCCGAAGTCCTTTCACGAACCACACGGCGTTTCTGTAAAGTGACATCTAGGTTTATTCTTATTCTATCTACGAAGACTCTGGTAAATGCAAGCATTTAGACAGAAAGCACCTAGCCGACTCGATGTTTCATAACTGAGTTCGACTAGTTGAATAACCGCGTTTCGTAGCTGGGTTGGACCGGCCATGTCACATGTAACGAGTGCGTAGCTAATGTGGATCTTTGTGCTTTAATCTAATGTCGCTGTTTTGGCTACATATTAGTTACAAATTGATTAATGTCTCGACGCAAACCGCAATGTCAGGTACATTGTATACTGTACATGCAGCTACTTTAGTACTAGGCAGTTTTGCATACTTCCGGGTAGGGTGGGAGTGGAGGAAAGGAGGTGGGGAGTGAAGAATATTGGGACGCAGCCCCTCTGTATGCTGGTTTTCGTCCCAGAATTTTAACAAACTGTTATTTTTTTCTTAATTAGGTGCTTTTCATGGTAAGATAAATTATTGACCCTCTTAAGCCACATTATACCAGAAATAGCTATGCATGCATGATGCCATGTAGAATAAACCTACCATGTTAACATTGTGCTTAGGCTATTGTGCTACATTGCAAACAATAACACAAAAAAATAAATAGCATAGCACCCCTCAAAGATTAGAGTTACAATTATACGTGTAGGTTTATGCATGCAAACATGTAAGCCTACACATGTATAATTTCCTTTTTTTCTTTTTATTTAAGTTTGCTTGTTGTACAAACCCAAATTCCAAAAAAGTTGGGACAGTATGTAAAATGCGCGTAAAAGCAGAAAGCAGTCATTTGTAAATTTGCTTTTACATATGTTTAATTGAAAACAGTACAAAGAAAAGATATTTAATGTTTTACTTTATCAGCTTTATAGATTTTTGTAAATATACGCTAATTCCGAATTTGATGCCTGCAACAAAAAAGTTCAGACGGGAAAAAATAAAAAACGACTGGGAAGTTCAAAAAACACCTGTTTGGAACATTCCACAGGTAAATAGGTGATGCTATCATGACTGAGTATAAAATGATATCAAAAGACTCTTAATATCTTATTTTCAGGTACTCTTACAAGCGATACTATAACCTCTCTGCATTTGAATGGCTCTCTGTGGGAATTGGGGGATAGGACTAGATTAGCTGTAAATTACACGGGAATAGTATGGAACCCATGGTTGGCTAAATTGCTGTAAATCATCAAGGGTCTGCGGTATCAAACGAGCCTCAAACCATCACTTTGCTGCCAGATATGCAGTAGATATGGATGGATCACTTTAGGGGTTGTTTATCCTGACTAATTTTCTTATTTAACTCTATGGAAAAATAAGCCAGGAGAAACAACCCTTCAAGTGATCCATCCATATCTACTGCATATCTGGCGGCAGAGTGATGGTTTCAGGATCGTTTGATACCGCAGACCCTTGATGACTTACAGCCATTTAGCCAACCATGGGTTCCATACTATTCCCGTGTAATTTACAGCTAATCTAGTCCCACCCCAAAATTTTCACAGAGATCCATTCAAATGCAGAGAGGTCATAGTATCGCTTGTAAGAGTACCTGAAAATAGGATATCAAGAGTCTTTTGATATCCTTTTATACCCAGTCAGGAGAAACAACCCTTCAAGTGATCCATCCATATCTACTGCATATCTGGCAGCAGATTGATGGTTTGAGGCTCGTTTGATACCGCAGACCCTTGATGACTTACAGCCATTTAGCCACTTAATAGATTAGTCACTCTACATTTGAAAATACAATCTGACCTTTGACTTCTCATGTGTCATAAATGCATTTGAACAAAACAAGCAATTGATATTTTTACATGATTTATTTTAGGATTTATAAATACATTGTTCCTGTTATAATGCAGATGCACAAACATTTCCATACTGCTAAATCTATGTACATGCATTCCGTAAAATAAATAAATAAATAAATAAAAATAGGTAGTGAATAACACTAAGCAAGACACGCAGATGGTCAAGTAATGTTTAAATGCTGAATATCTAAATTCTAATATTGCACATCGAAGGCATGCTGAGCAAAGAACATTAACATGAACAGAACAAGATTTGTTCTAAAAGCTCCATGTAACTCCAAGTAAGCTCAAGTGCATCAACTAAACCAAATACTTCATTCAAATAATGAAAAACCATGAATAAACCAAATTCCCTTCTGCTCAGAGAAAACATGAGCTATTTTAACAGACATTCGCAATTAGGCCCCATGCAGTTGGCCTTAAACATGTTTGCATAATATTCAGTGGCAAAATTGCACCACATAGATAAAAAGAAACACAATAAAAATGTTTAAAAGCACCTCTGATTATACTCAGTGCCATGTTATTTCAAACAACCAAATGAGTGCAGTAAAATGTGCACTCATTGTCACATAAAAGATACATATATTTGTATAAAAATCATCCAGTGCCTTGTTAACATGCAATAATGTCTTACCAAATACAATGGATATTGTTTGGATAAAGGAGGTTACTGAACGGATATGTGATATATTGTGTATTTATTTTATTGAGAGCAAAGAGCTGTGGTTCTAAACCTGTAGACCAATCAGCTGTGAGATTTGACTCATGTGATCTGCTGCTACAGGGAGAAATAGCTGGCTATAGAGAAGGACAGATTAATTGTTTTGTTGTCGAATGAGACCGGCAATCTTGTATGAAATAGCAAGAACGATGTAAATATGTATGTATGTTTTTTTGTTTTTTTGAAAATAGGGCAGTATTTCGTCTTAAGAGTAGGTAAGGCTCATCTTCAGAAACACTACCTTAAACAGTAATAACCAAGTACAAGGAAAACAATCTGTTAGATAAGATAACACTTCAAAGGATTCTGAGACGCAGAAATGATACTGATTTGTCATGCCACATAATACAGTGTTGTGCTTTGATCATAGCAATCAATTACTACATTTAAAGCCCTTACTGAGGTTGAAAAATATTAACAATGTCATTACATTGTCATGACATTACAGGAGATGAGCTGCTTTGACTGTTATTACCATCAACGTAGTTTTGTATTACATATGGCTTTGCAGTGTACTACCCTTGTATTACTAATACTTTAATTTGTGTGCATTTCGGTGTTTTTATTATATTACACCATTTGCTGGGACATGTGAAATTGGCTCAGGGCAGGGTGTTGGAGGTTAGCAGGCAGCAGAAAAGAGACCCTGCACCCTCCCACTCCTCCTGCGCCACAGAAGTAATCACAGAACCAAAAAATGACTCAAAACAAAAGGGGAGGCAGAGACAGGTGTGCAGCAGATGTCCCCGCCCCCCTGCCCTGCCTTGACTCCACCCTCTGACGAAACTCTGCTGTATTAACCTTCCAGCAAATTTCGCAGTGTACTGTAGTGCCAACGAGCCCCAGTCAGTGAGCACAGAAAAAGCTAATTGAAAAAACAAAGAATGTTGTCAGTAGGGCCGCGTATCGAAAAAGTATTCGGTACCAATTTTCGGTACTTTTTGGCAAAAATTTCTAAAATTATCTGTTAAGGACAAAAATTGTTAGCCCCACCAGGGGACTCTTGATTTTTTCTTGATTTAAGTCATAATTTTATTCATTTTATACTGTCTTTTATACAGCTGTTTGAGTTGACAACATGAAACACTTGGCTCATTTTGTTAAATGAGATTCTTAGATTTTTTTGGATACTGTTGAAAAATGTATTTACTCAATGTGTTTACAAAGAAAGGTATTGAAAAAAGTATCGATTTGGCATCAGTATCGAACACCAGGTATTGGTATCGGGACCAGCATCAAAAAATTTCCAATGATACCCAGCCCTAGTTGTCAGTGGATTTTGCCAAGGCTCCCTCTTGCAAAAAGAGCTTTCCGTCTCACCGGGATTCGTCCGGATACATAATCGGATCGATAAAACAGAGAGATCGTGCGTCAATCTTCGCCGTAGTCATCCCTGGCGCTGGTGCGGGTGCACAGCTGTATGCAGAACGAGCAGAACGAGCAGCACAGCAGGAGGGCCAGCACGGAGTGGCTGAGCGCCAGCACAAAGACGGCGAACACGTACAGCGACTTGCGGCAGTACTCGTGCGGCCGGTGGAAGGGCGGGATGAAGTTGGGCGCGTAGACGGAGAACACCCAGTAGTTCCCCAGGATGAACCAGGTGAAGAGGAAGGCGCTCAGGACTATGTGCACTTGGTACTTGTGGGCGTTTTGCCGCCACGGGTACTCGTCGTCGTCATCGTCACCGATGACGATAGACTTCGAGAGGAGGGACCTCATCTTGGTGATGTCGTACAGGAGGAGCATCACCTAACCGGGTGAAGGTGTAACATTCTCATAATGTCATTGTACACATAGTGTGAGCACAACATAGAGTATAACTTGTATGTGTAACAGCTAAGTGATGAAGAAAATAATAATAATGTTTTACTATTGATTTATTATTATTACTGCTTATTACTATTACTATTGTTGTTGGCATTGTTATTATAAACTGTTATGAGCTCAGGGTTGGAATTATGAACTATATAAAGCAGTTTTTTTTCTGCTGACATTTAATGTAGAAAAAAAATGTTGGTGACTTAAATTAAGGATTGCAATTAACTCTGCTATCAAGCATCTCCCACTAGTGGTAATAATAATATATAGTTTTAAATTAATTAATGACTAATATAAAAAACATAGAGGGACATGAGCTGAGGCTCAATGAGAAACGAGCTGATTCAATCAACATTTGTTGTTAAATTTGAATAACAATCGAAAGCTAGAATTGTTTGTTTTCATACAGTTTGGTGAGTTCAACAGTTTTGCAAACTAAATTGCCAAATTGAGTTTGTGTAAAGCTGCCATTTAAGTCAAGGTTGATTGTGCAAGTAAACATTGGTTCAGGACTACATCTTTGGTTCAGTGACTGCAGTTCCACTACTAACCAGCAGATGTCTGTATACTGCTTGGCCTCTAAGAACCTGTTGATAACTTTCAGATAGACAACTGTGTGTGTGCATGTCTGTTTGTATGAGTGTCGGTGGGGGTGATTCACAGAAATAGTAAAGTTACCTTTAGGCTGCCGACAATCCCTCCTACAAGCAGGTAGATTGGAATCATGGGCTGTGCTGGACAGTCATCTATTGTTTTTACTCCTGAAATAATGGAATAGATTTTTATTCCCTTGTAGCCAGGAGAGAATGGACCAAATCAGCCAAATACAGGAAACCAATTTAGCATACCTGGATCTGAGTATGTACCAGCTGAGTGTAACCAGCGAAGTGAACATTTAAAAATGTGTTCGTTAAAATACTGCTCCCAATTACTGTAAGGAAGTTTACTACCCACTCCTCTGGTGCAGGGGTCTTTCTTTATGGACACACTGATCCAGTCCAATCTGTGTATACGAGTTTAATGCACTGTAGCAATGTTAATACAGGGTTATACCCTTAGATTCAGTCAAATGTATTTAGCCAGCTTACGTGAATATACAATTCAATCAAACAAAACAGCATCATAAGCCACTAGATTAATCTGGAAGATTTGATTGAATTGCATGTGCTCGTAAGCAATCTTAAGTGCTTTTCATTGAATCCAGCACCCCCTCCCCCACCCCCACCCCCCACACAAACACTAACGCACACAAGCGTGTGCATGTGCATATGTGTGCACATGTCAAGAACAAACGCACATGCACGTACGCACAGCGATATGAATGTCTTACCCACATAAGCCATGGTGAGAGGGAGAGCCAGGAATGCAAACAGGCCAAACACAAAGAAAGCTGGGAAAATTAAAAGAGTCAGTTTGTTTAGGATTAAAAGCAGGGACAACCTGTTTCATTTAGAGTCCCTGCTCACTTATCACAACAACAATGTATAGAGGTGTTAGAGCTAACAAGTTCCCCACAAGGGAACACGGTAGTCCCACACAGGAGAGAGGGAAAACTCACCATTACTGGCAACCTGAGACAGACATCGGTGACAAGCCTTCTCTAGACCAGCGGTCATCCTGAATCCCTGCTCTGGTCACCTATGGGGGAAAGCAACACTGACACCTTATGTATATTTGTGTGTATGATATGTAATAACACAGACTTGTATGTATGTAATACTCTGAACAGTGTCTGGCCCAGATATGACAGAAAATGGAATGTGTTCAGGCTCTGCTTTATTTTAATACAGACACCCTACTGAGTGGCTCATTTTGTGTTTTACTTGCACAGTGCAATACATTTATATTTGTGGAGGTGGATTAATCTTTACATATATGCAAGTGTGAATGATTGCAGTTCAGGGCCCAATCTAGTCAATTAAATTAGCCAACACGTTCTACACGTGTAGCTAGTCTAATTTAATTAAAAATATTAAAGTATGGTAGCTCCAGTCGTGTCATGTTCAGCGTTACAGTTTTGACCTGAATACTAAATACCAGCAGTTTTATTTCAAGTTTAAAAAGCAAAGTTTTCTCTGTGTAGGTGTACTATTTTTTTTTTAATGACAAGGACACACAGTAGGACTGATTTAAGTAATTTAAGAAAAGGCTTAACTGACAGACGAATTATAGAGCTGGAATGAGCACCAAAGAGGAATAGGAGATAATAGATAGCAGAGCATAGAAATATCCAAATAAACTGTTTCAATTCCTAATCATTATATTTATTCATTATAACACGCATAACCTGCATTCATAGGCTATCAATACAAAATAAGCTAATTTCCTTAACCGTCACTGTCCCACATTGGGCGCCAAATTATTTTTATTTTTTTATTTTTTAAATAGCCGTCTCGCAGGTTGGTGTTATAGTTATTGAAATGTCTTCTGAGGGCAGCATTGCAAACCTTACCCTAACCATAACCTTCTCGCTGTTTGGATGGCTGAGACAACCAATCACATGCAATGCTGCCCTCAGAAGACATTTCATTAAATATAATACCAACCTGCAGCCGTCTCCTGGATATTCCTGGGTATGAAACCGTTCCAGACGCATGGGTGTCACCGTGGCCGGATCAACTGGCCCATGCATTAAACGGCGGTTGGAGGACGAGGAAATCTCTGCCTGCCCATGCTGTCGACTTGGTGTGGAATTAGGCCTATTAAGGGCAGCACGCTGTGTCGTAGGAGCAGGGACAGACATTCCACCTGGGGACATTGAGGCCCCACACATTGAGCCTTACTTTGCGCAAAATAATGCCATCTTCTATTGATTTTGAATCGCACTTCTGCGAATAGTCTTGTGTTTGTCGGACTTCTCTGGCACTGAGAAACGTTCACGCACAACCGGAACCCAATAAAGCTCCTCTGGGCTGGCTATTAACAGGCTATATTACCATTATCTGCAGCAATAAGCTGATGCAGTTTGGTTTTTCTTGGTTAATATGTTTAACCAAAATCAAGCGTTGTGTTTGATCGCCTCTCAGTAGCCTATCTACAAATATAGGTGTGAGTATGGGAAGGCTTTATATGCAGAAATCTTTCAAAATGTGCTTAGTAATAGCCTATACAAACAGCCAACTTCACTTTGATCAGACAACATGGAAACGGTCTTCCTATTACACAATATTGCATAATGCAATGCTTTCCACATAAACCCCATTATATTTGGGGTTACATTTTATAATGTCATAATTGGTCTGCATGCATGCATTGTGATGTCCTTGGTATATTGTATATGTTTTATCGAAATGACTTGATCAGTTGATAATGATGGTGGAATGTTTCCAATATGTGCTTCCATCCCGAAACTGGTGGGCTTGAGTGTAGTCTACATTATGGCTCAGTAAATACCTATTTGTTTTATACACATTTTGATTAAATTTGTAAATTATCATATCAATTTGAAACATCAGCAACTATCGACAGCTGCTTACAGGTGATGCAACCCACACACTTTGCAACGGTGATGGAAGTTATTCACAAAAACTGCATTTCCCCCATTCTGATAAAACACCACCGCGCATGCAAATATGGGTATGATACTAATAACTTAAAAACGGTTGTAATTCATAAAAAAATAACAATTAAAATCGATCATATCTTACCTTAACGGTCTCAAAAAATTAACGAGCGGAAAAAGCCGGGGCTTGTAGGTTATAGTACAAGAAAGAAGTGGAAAGGTGTTTGACGGGCTGTAGCCTACCACTGTCTCATACACTTCCCACGGTGACACTACATTCCACAGCCTGGGTGAGAGATGAGCGCGCATCCAGATTTTCTCATTTGCGGTATTAGGGCGCACCCCCAGACTCGCACCATCTCCCATCTCCACCCAGTAATTATGCGCGCAATAAAGCTACTTTGGTGGATGAATAATTTTCTAGTCAACAGCGCGGTAGTTGATGATAGCTACTGGTTTCGGATGCGTGCAGCTAAACTGATCATTTAAACTATGTTCAATTTCAAAGGGGATGCTCCACAAGTTTATAAGTGTTCACTTTAACGCGGAAATAATTCCAGACAGTAAACAACAGTCCATAGGCTATAATAAAATAGTGTAACGGTCACTGTTTCAAATAATCATAATATCGCTTAGTAAATATCCTAATAGTGTATGGTTGCCAATAATTTAAAAAAATAGTACTGGACACAAAAAACTTAATTTAACCATGCTACTTCATTAGCTACCATTATCCCCCGTTCATAAGGAAGTTATGTAGCTAATTCCCAGTTCACCACAGATTTAACTAGCTTCCTCGCTTTAATGAATGGTCATGGCTACGCTGTACCTACTGTTATAGTTTTCGATGCGCGCAGAGGACAGCCTGGAGCTGACGGTAGGAGCAAGGTAAAGTCACGTTTGATCTTCCCCGAATGGGAACTAATGCAAATCCCCAAATCTTATCAGTCTCTGGACAAATCGAACAACACTTAAACATTAACGTTCACGCGCACCACTGCAAACGATTGTTTGGGCAAATGCTCACCCTTGAATCACTAGAAATTTAGAAATAAAATGTTAATTTAATGCAAAATTACATCATTGGCAGAGCTTGTTACCTCGACATTTTCGCTACGGGGACTACGACTGTTACAATGTTCGTCATTGTAGATTTCAATGTAATATCCATCTTTTTTAGGTCTTATCACAGACACAAACACACTTGGACATGCACATGCACTTAAACATTAACGTTCACGCGCACCACTGCAAACGATTGTTTGGGCAAATGCTCACCCTTGAATCACTAGAAATTTAGAAATAAAATGTTAATTTAATGCAAAATTACATCATTGGCAGAGCTTGTTACCTCGACATTTTCGCTACGGGGACTACGACTGTTACAATGTTCGTCATTGTAGATTTCAATGTAATATCCATCTTTTTTAGGTCTTATCACAGACACAAACACACTTGGACATGCATATTATGCGCCTGCACTCTTTCAGCCCATTGCAAGTCTGTGTGCGTTGACATTACATACATTTTTTATAAAGACGGCTATGTGAATGATTTAACTGTGCTGGTGTTGTCCATAGAATGTAATGACCAGTGGAAATAGTGGGATATTGTCTGTGCATCAATTCTGTATATGCTACATCCTTGACTACGCATCTGAAGCACAGCTGGCCTCCTAGTCCAGACTCAGATTCCCATGCTGTCTGTCCTTGTGGCCTGTGCATGGACACGCCGGAGGCGGCATCCTCCCGGCACTCAAAAGAAGAAAAATAACACCGCGACAAACCAAACTACGAAGGGGCCATTAACAGAAAGAGGCTTTTCCCTCTTTCCTCCCCTCTCTCTCACTTCCTCTAATGGGATCGTTAATGCTAAGTGCATCAGCGAAAAATACGTGGTGGGTGGGTCGTTAGGTGTGTATGTGTGTAGGTGAGAGTTTTTTTCTTTGTTGGTGTTCACCTAACAATAATCGGAAGGTTTCTGTTACACTGCTACTGAATTACTATATTGCGGATAGCGCCCCACCATGCATAGCCCATAGTGTGTCTGGCTAGGGAAATATCTGGACTTATGCTACGGTAATGCTATGGTACAGTTGTCGACAAATTATAGATTTATTAGATAATTAAATCTCACATCAGCTACAGTGCGTCTGAATCCGAGACAACACAGTAGTTACACGTTCACCACGGTGTGATTAGCCTATATTTAGAATATTTACGATCTGAAAAATTAAAAACTGTTACAGGCTAAGAGCAACCCTTTACAAAAAAGAAAAAGAAAACAGAATTGTTAATTTCACAGCTGCATTTTTTCATCCCGATATTACATATGGAAAAATCTTTTTTATTGAACATAATAAATGCAATAGCATTCCTAATTGAAAACATCATTTTAAAAAATATCAACCACCTGTGCACAGGTCTCATTCGAGATAGTGGAGAGACTGTTACACTTGAGTGGTCATCTACAAATCACTGTTTTGATTAATTCATAGTAAAATGGTCAGGCAGGATAAAACACAGGCATATTCTAGTCCTTCCATACTTGGGGCACCTTGAACCTTGTTCATTTTACTTTGGTTGGGATAGGGGGTGATGGACAAGAGCACTTTGGTGAGGTTTTTGAGCACAAATACTTTAATGACTGGCAGATATTTCACTGTCCTTCTACTACAAGTAATTGAGGTGGGTGGAGAGGTAACCAAACTTGAGATTAAAAGGAATTAATACATATTCAAAAAACATACCAGATTTCATTTTCCAGTTTTATATACCCAAGTCCAGGTTCAGAGAGATAAGAATTTAGTTTTCTCTACAAATACGCTGAGTGGGTATCCATGGAAACAGACTTTGGCTTTGTGTGGGTCCCATTACATAACTTTAGGGTCTGAAGAGTCTTAAAAAAAAAGCTTAAGCAAGCAGAGATAAATATCTATCATTCATTCCACTATCTGTGGTTTGAGTCTATTGATTACCCACAATTCTATTCCAGATACAATCTCTAGGCACTTTCAGTCATTATGGGGAAAGCACTGATATCAAACATTATGCCCCAATTTATCCTAATGTTTAGGAAACCCGATGTCAGTAGCTTGCTTATCTGAACGGATCGGCACATTTTGGTATTGAGAGCATATTCTTTTGATAGGTGAACCCAAAGCAGTGATGGACAACATGGATGTTCCCCATGTCACAGGCTTCACTCTTCCATCACCACCAACCTCATCAAACCAAGCTTCACCAGCCGTTTTCACCGCTTGGTCATGTTCTATCTATGGTTCCAACAACCTGGCGAGTTCCGGCAACTTGGCTACTTTACATATATGGTTCTGTCAACCTGGTATATTTACGATTCCTACAAACTAGTCATTTTATGTCTATGTTTCTGTTAACCCAGTCATTGAAAATATGGTACTGCCGACAATACGCACATTTTCTATCTGTGGTCCTGTCCTTTTGTGTCTATGGTTCTGTCAACCTGTTTTTTTTTTGTTTTTTTTACATCTATCTATGTTTCCTCCAACCTGATAATTTCATACCTATATGCTTCTATCAGCCCGGCCAATTTTATGACATCTTGTCCAAGGCAGGTCCTGAGGGTTGAGACAGCGACTGACAGATGTTGCACTTATCCCCCGTGACGCCCTCCACATCCGCCCATTAACCTCCCCTGCTGCCCCCCCAACCCTTTATACTTTAAACACTTAAAACTCTGCAGGGACCCATTAATAACCAGCCAGTGCAGCACAGTGATACAGTTTTCTGCCATTGATTAGGCACAAAGGGAGGCTACTCAGGAGCCAATCTTATGTCTCCTACACACACTCCTGCAGCCTGTGTGCTCATCTGTGTTTATACGCAGAGACACCAAGGCATTACCCGGACGCTGCAATACAGGCGCTCTCCCCACGGCTCAGCGTTCCCCGGTACCACCCCCCACAGTCCCCTCGTTCCTGGGTGTTATACACCGCTCCTCAACCCAGGCTCCGTGCCGTTCGCCCCTTCCCATCAGAGTGACTGACTGACCACAGCAGCCCGGTTCTCTGAAGAATGAGCACGACGTTCTCGCAACGTTCGACCCCGCCTCAGCGCAAACCCTTCGGCCTGGGGGTCGAGGAGGGGGAGCCTCCGCGCCGAGCGCATTCTGGGGTGCGGAGAAGGGTGTTTTTGAAATGACGCTTTATCACGTCATCGTTAGCATCTTCATCATCTTCTTCATCATCACCTGCATGGGCAGTAATGTCCATATGCAGAGCGTGCTCATTTGCCTGCCTCTCCTCCTGAGCGTAGAAACCACCACGTCCCTGTAAACCACCTAGTGTGTCCTGCTGCACTCTGATCCTGGGTCAGGATCTACTTTAAGTCCCTTTATGGTCAAAGGTGTGAGGGCACGACCCGAATGAGACCGTGTGTCGCAGTCGCCTGGCAACCAGCGCGTTGGGTGTTCCTTCAGCTTTGAGGAGCGGAGATTCCCCCTGGCGGTGGAATCAGGCAGCTGCCACCCCTCACACCCGCACCCCCCAAACCCCGCCCCCGCCCCCGCCCCCGCCCCCGCCCCCAGACTCTATGCGATGAAGTCATCTCCACGATCAGTGTCCAGCAGGGAGCAGTGGTCCTGGGGGGCGAAGGTGCGGTCGCGGTCGCGGTCGGGCAGGGACGAGGCGAGCGAGCGCCGGCTGCTGCGGCTGACACGGTCCCACAGGCCCAGGGCGGGGCTGAGGGCGGAGCCGCGGCGGCGGCGGTCGTCCAGGCCCACGTGCGTGCTCACCTGGGAGGGGCTCAGACTCCGCATCTGACCCTGTGCCCGCATCTCATACTGTTCCACCGATGTCTTCTTATACCTAAGAGAGACAATTAAAAGAGATACATCTTAACCCTTTAATGGCCGCTCAACCGTTTGGTGGAGCACTCTTTTGTGTCTTGATATCTTGTTGAAAAATACGTTGGACTTAACTCCACCTGATTGAGCCATCTCTATCGGTGTATGTGGTAGAGATGGCTCAATCAGGTGGAGTTAAGTCCAACATATTTTTCAACAAGAGATCAAGACTCAAAACGTGCTCTTCCAAACGGTTGAACGGCCATTAAAGGGTTAAAATAACAATATAAATAATAATAATTAGAAGTATTATTGTTGCTGTTGTTGTCAGATAGCAACACGTTTTGTTGTGTTGGCTCTGTGTTCCAGCACAGTGCACTCTGTCAGCGTTAATTTGAGGTTATTTACATCCATATCGAGTGACTCGTGTAGGCATTATAGCCCTTCTCATACACAGTCTCCCCATTTTAGGGGAGCAGAATAATTGGACAATTGTCTGCTCAGCTGTTTCTTGGCCAGCTGTGTGTTCTTGCTTCATTAGCGCATGCACAAGAAAGCTAACGAAAGGTCTAGAGTTGTTTCTGTGGAATATGTATTTGGAGTCTGTTGCCGTTGTCTCTCAACATGAGGACCAAATAAGTGTCAATGCCAGTAAAGCAGGCCATCACAAGGCTGAAAAATTGATCAGAGACACAGCCAAAACATTAGTTGTATCAAAATCAACTGCTTTGATACATTGTTATGAAGGAAGAATGCACTGGAGAGTTCAGCAACAGCAAAAACCCTGTTAGTCCACAGAAGACCACTGCACTGGATGACCGAAGAATGTTTCCAATTGTAACGAAAAACCCCCCTCCGACTTTCGAACAGATCAAGATGTAGGATGTAGATATAGATCTTTCAAACACTATCGTAAAGAGAGGACTACACCTCAGAGGGTTCACCGCAAAATGCGAAGCAGTGGTAAGCCTCAAGAACAGAACGGCCAGTTTAGAGTTTGCTAAAGAGTACATTACAAAAACTGTAGAGAACAAACTGATGGACAGATGAGATGACCTGTACCAAAGTGATGGAAAGAGGAAAGTGTGGAGAAAGAAAGGAACTGCTTATGATCCAAAGCCCCCCCTTTAATCTGCGAACCATGGTGGAGGTGGTGTTATGGCTTGGGCATGTATGGCTGCCACTGGAACTGGCTCACTGATGTGACTGCTGCCGAACAATTCTGACATGTACAGAAAAATCTTATCTGCTCAGGTCCACCCAAGTGCCTCAAAACTCGTTGGACGGCGCTTCACCTTGCAGCGGGACGATGACCCCAAACATACCGCTAAAGCAACCAAGGAGTTTTTTCAGGGCCAAATAGTGGAAGGTTGTTGGCTGGCCAAGTTAATCACCTGTCCTGAATCCAATTGAACATGCGTTTCACTTGCTGAAGGCAAGACTGATGGCAAAATGCCATACAGTATATACACAGGAAGGGACAGGCTCAGAAGCATAAGCACCTTTTCATTTAAAGGTTACCGTAATGCATGAAAAACGTGTAATATGAAAAACACTGTACATCAGCGACACATTCTTTGCCATACTGTGAGGCAGAATAAAGCCCATTTGTACTGAATTGAGTCACAATAGCTTGGAAGGGATAACAGAAGAAGCAGTGCAACACACACACACACACACACACACACACACACACACACACACACACACACACACACACACACACACACACACACGACGCAGAAAGAGAGGAAAGAGGGCCAGAGGTGAGGTGAGATTTCAATACTTTTCCGCTGTAAGGAGTGGGCGGACACCCAGAGGAGGCCTATTGGATACCACCCCCCACCCACCCACCCCACCGCCTCGCCCTTCCATTTTCTGGTTTCTATGGTGATGCACCTTCGGTAGACGTACGAGATGTTCAGATTACAATCCGGAGGGGGGGGGAGATAAAGCGTGAGGCGCTCAGTACCCTCGCTAAAACTGCCCTCTTGCCAACCCGCCCCCTCAGTCACAAAAGGGCTGGCTATAACTAGCGCGAGCGCAAAACACAAAGCCTGGAGATAGGGGGGAGAGAGACACCAAGAGACAGTATGAGAGAGAGAGAAAGAGAGAGAGAGTTATGAGAGAGATCGGCAAGGTTTAGTTGTGAGTCAGTTTCAATGAGAAACTGACCCCCAGGGGGCGTGCTCGAGCCCACCAGTGTTATAGTTTGCGACTCTAATTGCAGCACTAAAATAAATCGTTTCAACACCCTTCATACCACAATATATATATATATATATTTATTTTTTTCCACCTTCAAAAGGTTCCTGTGGGTCCAGTGTTGAAAAGAGCAGTCTCGATGGATTTATAAAGCAGACAGAGCTCACAATACGTTTTGAAACTTTTCATTTTTCTTCCCAAACAAAATGCATGCAGAGAGCAGTCAGTAAAGTACATAGCTGGGTGACAACACAGGCAAACAGAGGTAGACCCAGGTGAAGTTGCAGGTAAACAGACAAATGTATGACATCACAAATGATAAATCAGGGGGAACTCAAATTTGATATATAATCATATGATTGATATATATATATGAGATAAAGGAACTCACAGTTTGAGCAATAGGGATGAAACCACCACAGACACTGAAGAGGCGGCCATGGCTGCGGATCCCATCCACGGCTGCAGCACCAACCCCACAGGCATGAACACACCTACAACACAACAGGTAACACGTCAGAGGCCTGTACACAGACACACATGTACATACACGGACACCTGTTGCACAACAGGTAACATTCCTGCAATTTTCACACAACCTGCAATGTAAGTAAAACCTTGGATTTATACACACGCCTATAACGCAACATAACAAAACTGGTTTATACGTCCACCTTCAACACTGACACCTCTAGATATAGATGTAATTTGTTATGTATAAAGGCCCATTTATTTGTTTTAATATATAGAAATTATGGAATAACCTTTGTGAACTTCAGACTAAAACTGTTAAAGAGTAAAAAGTGTTTCTAGAACATTCCCCTGTAGGCCGGAAAGTCGCACTGAAAAATGCCATCACGCCAACTGAGGAAAGGGACTGGCATTAGAGCTCCATGTCTGGGGATCTGGTGACACTGAGCGATTAGAAGAGACTATTCTCATGGTCCTGGCTAACAGGCAAAGACTCTGTGTTGCTTAAGCTTTGCTGGAATGCAAGCGCATTCAGTTAATTTCTCACTGCATACCCAAGTGGAGGAATGTTGACTCACGGCTGCTGTCTGGCCTGTCTCATAATACTACCAGCAAGGACCCCACCGTTTCCATGGCCCCATGGTAGCTGCAATCATAGGCGTCTAAATCATTGCACGCTGGCTTTTCTTTTGTAAGCAGCACTTGATATGCCTTTAATTGGCCAATGATTCACAGTTATCTTCTTAAGACCACCAGGAAGAAGGTCTTCAGGGTACAGATTGAGGTCAGTTCCCCAAAAAGTGAGTTTGGAGTATTAATCGTTTGAGGAAAAGCTCGGCAGCAGGGGTCTGCAACCCAAGACCTGGGGCCTCGTTTATAAAAAGTGCTTTAGATCAAATTTGATCTTACGTGTGGCTTACGTAGAAAATCACAACAAAGTTTACATAGTTTATAAAGTTTAATTTAACGTGACTCCATTTGACCGTGGAAACGGTCGTGGCTCCACGTCGGGTCTTCACTTGACGTACGCACAGTACCTGCTGGTTATGCCGAAGTATTGCAGGCTTGAGAGCAACAATATATGTCATTAAGCTAGTAGTTTATTGACATTTTTCAGCAGTTCGCTGGTAGTTCAACTAAATTCTAATTTGTGTAGCTTAGTTAATTACTAGTAGTAGTTAATTACTTTTTGTTGTCATTTTGAGGTGTAGTTGACTACAGGAACTACCAACTCCTTTTGGCTCTAAAATATTTTTTTCCCAAACTCCTTTGACTGAGTACTGCCTCCTCTCTCTCTTTTCCCTCTAATCCTGATTGTTAAGACGCTCTCCACTCCACTACAGTTGCCAATGGTCAACTGCCAAATGCCACACATTGCTGGTTCTCCCCACTGAGCTGTACAGTGCAAAAACAAGGCATTATACTCACACGCATCAGGCTTCCATGATGAAGGCTTGTGTTGACGACACGTGTTGGGACGCTTTTCTATTACGATATAACCAAATAATAAAGGCGTTTAACGTTTTTCACTGGAGATTGATTGCCTTGAGGTTTTGTCGTGCTGTCGGTCTACTAATTCAAATTTTCTTCTATTAAAGAATATTTGTCAGCACAAATGACACACAATACGTTTGGTATTGTTTATAAAACATGACTCCTAACTGAGTCCCTTCATTTTGGCATGGTTTCTGTTATAATAAAAAATGAGTACTACATTTTGAAGTTAATGACAATTATTTTTTTTATTTTTTTTTTACAAAGTAGTTTGAACTACATTTCTTGAGTAACTGTAGTTGGGAAGCTACATTTCTCTTTAGGTAGCTTGGCTGTAGTTCAACTACTTGCAGTGTGAAGTAATTGGTAGTTTGTACAACTATGCTTTCAGAGTAGTTTCCCCAACACTGCCACTCAATTATATTAGATTAATTTTCTAAACAACTGTATACACCATTTGCTATCACAATAAATATACTACTGGGGCTAATTTAATAAAGAGCAGGAGGCAGCATAAAATCCCGAAATAGATCAGCCTTCATCATGCACCCCTGTTTCAAGACACTGAAGACACAAATGCATTGCCATCTGTAGTGTGATCGTGTGATGAAGACACAAGGGCAAAGGTGTTTCTTCAGCATATTCATATTGAGAAATAAGTCATGGTTATGACTAAACATAGGCCCTATTCCAAGAAAAAGCTGATTTCTTTACACAAATCACATACTAACAAAAATCCAATGATACATTGGCATTCTTAAAATTCATAATAAATAACTATTAGTAATGAATTAATGATTGTTTTAAAGAGCAGTAATTCCTATGAGGCAGGAGGGTGAGCCTGCATTGTCCCTGCCTGCATTGTCAGAGCCGGTCATATCCTTCCACTCACCAGCCGCTATGGGAATCCCCAGCAGGTTGTAGATCAGCGCAAAGACAAAGTTTATGCGTATCCTCTGCACCGTCTTCTTAGACAGCTCAATGCTGGCCACCACATCCAGCAGGTCATTCTGTTGGGAAAGAAGGATTAGACAGACTTATTTGAGGTCTTAGCCTTCGAATGCTACTGTAACCTCATTCACTGTACCAGAAAAAAAAACACCCGAGTCAACCACGCCACAATCTGCATTATATCCTCAATGCAAACAAAGGAAACTGAACTGGTAGCTATATTGGTATTCTGCCATCCATCTTGGACGAGGGACTGGATTAAACAATCCCCAAAGTTTGCAAATAAATGTAAACAACCCCCTCAATCCACACTTCCTCCCAATCCCTTTAATTAGCAGAATGAGCTATATGATATTCTAGCCACTGCTGGCTAGTCTTGGCCTGGAGAGCCACAGGGGCTGTTGGTTTTCATTGTTAGTGAGCACTTAATTTATCAGTTAATGCAGTTGATTACACTGTTAACTTACCTCACCTTATTTCTTGGCTCTAAATCGGTTGCTGATTTTAACTGAAAAATAAATACCTGAAGATCCTGCGGCTCTCTAGAACTGGGGTCGGCCACCCCTGGTTTAACCTAGAGTCTTAGGCAGGGTTTAACCTAGAGTCTTAGGCAGGGGTGCAGAATGATGGCCAATTTGTTTTGAGATTTCATGCCAACTTGTGCTCTTAATTGTGTAATTAGCCCAATCATTTATTTGTTCTGACATCATTCTGTTAAGTCATGAGCTACAGCTGCACATTTTACTGTGGTCCAATATGGGAGTGAACAAGAACTAGAGCGGCACAAAGCCCAAACCAGCCCTCCAGGAAAGGGTTTGTGCACCCCTGGATTTAAGCTTGACTCAAAGGCAACACATGCTCTGCCAGAGGTGTCCATTCTCAACCCCTGACTGGCTGGCTGGTGCAGGCTTTTATTCTAACCAGTACTAAAGCACCTGATTCAACTAATAAACCAATCATGTGTCTTCAGTCAAGATTTTGTTGAGTCAGGTATTTTAGTGCTGGGCTAGAACAAAAGTCTGTATCGCACCTGTACTGGTTCTTCCTGGATAAGATTGGACACCCCTACACTCTGCCGTTTATTAAAATTATTTTTTTTATTAAATGCCGTTTTTATTCAAATGATTACTGTCACCCTTCCCCTACCCTGATGAGAACCACGTCCGCCGCCTCTATGGCCACGTCGGTGCCGGTTCCTATGGCGATGCCCACGTCGGCCCGGGCCAGGGCGGGCGAGTCGTTGACCCCGTCGCCCACCATGGCCACCTTCAGGCCTCGCTCCTGCAGCTCCTGCACCTTGGCCACCTTGTGCGAGGGCAGCACCTCAGCGAACACCTTCGTGATGCCCACCTGCAGGGCGGCGCACACAAGCACGGGGAAAAATCGGTCACGGTGCAGGCAGGGTCACTGCTGGGGGAGGTCAGGGATCAGCAAAAATACCTTTTGCTACAAAATAAATTTTGCATAAACTACAATCAAATTGGTGGAGGTGTAGGTTACTTTGAAGGTCAGAGAGAGGTATAAACCAAACAAAAAAGGACAAGCAAACTGTATTACGTGTGAAATATACACGTATATACAAATACTGTAAATATTTTCGATAGCTAATTGTATTCCTGGGAAGGCTAACAAAAAATGCTACACTGGGGCCTTTGGGACAGTAGCACCACTTATATCTTGTTCTTCTCTTTATTTCATGTCATCTCAAGTTTGGAATCAGCAATAGCACCTATCCAGTTAGCACTGTAACACCCAACACCAATCAGAGAAGAGGCGTTTCTCCCATCAGCTGCATGTTCAATGTCCACAGCTGTGCCAAAGCCAGACCAACTAATGCATGCCAAGGCTTCTTGATGCTCCACAGTCACTTCCAGGCTTCACCGGTTCTTCAGTCACGCCTTCTTGATGCTTCAACCCTGTGCTTTCGTCTCTTCTAATCCCCTTGGTCTTCATCGAGCCAATCAGAGTAAAGGGATGTTATCATGGTCAAGAGCGAGGTGGTTACAGGTTGCTTGTTATCAAAATATGGAAGTTAGTGGCCAATGGGGGTATGACGTTAACACCAAGGAGGAGCTGCATGGGAGGGATTTAGACTGAATTTAGCACCTCTGAGGCCTGACAGTGGACAGGCAAACGCCCAGCAGTCTGGTGACCATGTGCTGCAGTCACTCAAGCTCGGATGGAACAAAAACCAGAACCATCACCGGCACTGTCGTACCGTTGCCCACCGTGCTTTTGGCACAAACTCACTACAGCTTTTGGCTCAACCAGACTGGCCTGACTGCGGAAAAGTGGCTATTGCGGACAACTGGTAACCCGGTGTGTGATTAGGAGGAACTACTGCAGCGTCAACCGCCTGAACCCTGGCTAATTTAAACCCGCTCTATGACCAGAAGTCGCCCCTCACCTGTGTGGCGATGGCCCTGGCTGTCCGGTGGTTGTCGCCGGTGATCATGACCACGCTAATGCCCATGCTCTTCAGCGTGTGGACGGCCAGGGCAGACTCCGCCTTCACCGTGTCGGCGATGGCCAGCATGGCACACAGCACGCCTGACACACGGATCACAGCATCACAGCATCACATCAGGATGGGTGGTGACAGAGCTTGCCATATTGTCTTCATACACCCAGGACAGTACGATCTACACACCCGAGGGCAGGGATACTCAAATCTGGACATCAAGGTCAATAGCTTCAATACCTAGAGTTTCCACTGGAAAAAATAAAGTTATTCTATTCTATAACAGTACGACTGACTCTAACAGATAAGTTAAGTTCACTGATTAATGTTTTCAGTAAAATCAGATTCATCTCACCTGGTATGACACATCTAAATTAGTCCCTGATTCGAGGGGAAGAATGAAAAGCAGCAGAGGCCTTGAGGCTGTATTTGAGTATCCCTGAACTAGGTTATGCATTTAAAAAGGACTGCACCAGACCCCTATTTTGTACTACAGACCACATTTGTTTAATCTGGACTGTACCATCTATGCCCACCAAGATGGCCGTCTGCCCTTTGACCTCGTGACTGGACATGGCGTCTTCCACGTCGGTGTTGACATGCAGGCCATTGCGTCTCATCCACTCTCTGTTCCCAATCAGAACGGAGTAGGAGGGGGCTGAGGAAACACACGCCGTGGCCAGAGATTAACTCACACACACACACACACTCTGTTCTGGGTCATGTTTCTGAAGCGCAGACGGGGATATGAGAAGGGGAGAATGGGTGGGGCCGGACTAACCTGCAGGGGTAGGCTCAGGGTCGATCAGAAGGCTGGACTCGTCGGTGGTGACCCCATGGAGAGTCAGGCGTGCGTTCTCTGCATTGCGGCCGTTGGGGCCGGCCAGCAGGATGTCCTCAATGTTGGAGACTTTACAGCTGATCCCACAGCCTGGGACTGCCTGAAAGTCCTGACAGTACCCCAACACGTCTGTCTCCAGCTCCTAACACACACGCACACGCACACGCACACGCACACACACACACACACACACACACAGAAAGAATAACACAAAGAGATACAAATTTACACATGGCGTATTTTCTCCATTTGCTTTCTTTTTTCTTGTCGATGTCAGTTTTGCCAGGAGAACACACTAAGACACAGAGCAGTATTTATCTTGTCACCTACAAGAAAGATTATAGTTTCAATTGCTGTGGGGACTAAAGATAAAGCTCATTTAAAGTTCTGGAGATGAAGAAATTGGCTTTTATAAAATAAACTAAACCAAACCACAGTAAGTGCTGTTTACCAAACATCACTGAATGAAACCTCTGGGAATGTGCCTCTCTGTCCACTGACAACATCTTCTTTATAGAGTGAAACATACTGCAGCATGTGTCTATATGAGTGTGTGAGTGTGAGTGCGTGTATGTGTGTGTGTGTGTGTGTGTGTGTGTGAGAGAAAGTTTGTGCGTAGGTGTCTGTGCAGTGTGTACTGTGTGTGTGTATGATACATGTGAAAAATGCTCTTGAGTGGTTGCTGATTATCTGGTATGTACAGCAAAGCTTAGACGGCCTGAATGGCACACACAACAGGATATTACTCAGAGCAATTACCAATTGCTGACGTCTACCTAATTGCTGAGTAAAGCTCAGCAGGTCTTGGTAATACACATCCACACACAGGCAAGAATGCACAAGCACACACACACACACGCACAAGCACACACACACACACACACACACACACACACACACACACACACACACACACACACACACACACACACACACACACACACACACACACACACACACACACACACACACACACACACACACACACACACACACAAGCCCTGGATATGTTCCAGCTTCTACATCATTTGTGTCACTATGGCAACTGCCCCCCCCCCCCCCCAAAAAAAAAAGAAAAAAGCAGCTTCTCTCAGAAAACAAAAGGTCCAGTCTATAAAAAGAAAAGAGGAGACAGGAAAGAGTACGGGAGGGGGTGAGAGAGTGAGAGAGAAAGCAAGGGAAAAATGGAGAGAGAGAGAGTGAGAGAGAAAACCTCAGGCGCACTCCTCTTGCCTCCTTGCAGTACTTGGTCACCGCCGCCCCCAGCGGATGCTCACTGCTGGCTTCCGCCGTTCCCACGACCGCGAGAATCTTCCGCAGGGGCAGCCGCGCCTGCTCCCACAGAACCAGCACCCGCGTGACCCGCGGCACGCCGTTTGTGATGGTGCCCGTCTTGTCGAACATCACCACTTTGATCTGCCCAGGGAGAGGGGGAGGGAAACGGGGGTCTCAGACAGGGCAGGCCCACAGGGCAGCACTGAACGAGGCTGGGGGGAGGCCACACTTAACCACACTTAAGCCAGAAGGCAGCGTGACACACTCTGCCGCCCGGCAGCTGAGCTGGGCAGTCCCTGCGTCAGAGGCGCACCGTCGGCGCGCTGCTGGTGCAGCAGACTGCAGACACCCCATCTGACCAGAGGGGTCACTCTTGTGCAGTGATACGAGGACGGTCTGCCGGCTGAACTCCGCCCGCCCAGGACGGTCTGCACGGCCGCCGAACACAGTCGGCACTGGCACCGTCCGGGTTCGGTACCAGTCCGTTGGACACGTTATCACACAGGAGCTCACTGTTAGAAAGACACATGCTGCTACTCTTTTTTTTAAAAGTGGTATTTATTACACCAAGGAGCTACCACCTTATCCTTATGGCCATGTCAGTGAATGTCACTCCTCGTCCCAAATGGCCAGGCAGGTTGAATCTTAGCCAGGCAGTGTATTACACCGAGACGTTACCACCTCGTCTTATTGGCCAGGTCGGTAGATGTCACCTCCTGTCACCTCTGGAGGCGTGTGAGACCCTGCCTCTGAATTCCTGGCCCAAGATCAAATGTTCCTACTACAGTGTGCAGCATGCCTTAAAACTGTTTTTTTTGCATATCCACTGCATGAAAATTTTAGTCTAATGAACTGTTAGTTTTTAAAACAAAGAATTAGGAGAGAAATTTTTAGACATCCCTTCATGACATTACTTAACCTGCAAAACAGGTTTTCCCTTCGGGCATTAATTGCACATTTTCTGTGACCTCAGACGACACTCTGGCGCGAGCCCTCATCTACACAGCCAAACTGGGTGTCAGTACCATAGACACCTGCCTCATTGAATAGGATAAGAAACAGGAAGTAGGAAACCGGAAGCGTCCGTACCTTGTGCGCCATCTCCAGCGGCTCGCCTCCCTTGATGAGGATGCCGTTCTGCGCCCCGACGCCTGTCCCCACCATGACGGCAGTGGGCGTGGCCAGGCCCAGCGAGCAGGGGCAGGCGATTGACAGCACAGTGATGGAGGCCTGGAAGGCGAAGCGCACGATCACGTCCGTCCTGGGGATGTTCTTATCGTAACCCTGAGACACACAAACACACACAATACACACCCACTAATCACAATCAAGTAGCCCTGAGATACAAAAACACAAATACAAATGCACGCAAAAGTTTGGCCATCTCTGGTCAATTTGCATGTTTTGTTGGCTGAAAAGAACACAACCATTGGAGGGAACAAACTTCCAAACATGACATACAATGCAGTCCAAAAGTATTTGGCCAGCAGCCAGCAGCCATAACACTATGCAATCTGCGCCTGCTGAATGGCTGAAACTAAGCAGGTTGTGGGCTTGGTTAGTACTTGGATGGGAGACCTCTGGGGAAAACTAAGTTGCTGCTGGAAGTGGTGTTGGTGGGCCAGTAGGGGGCAGTCTTCCCTCTGGTCAAATAAACCCCAATGCCCCAGTGCAGTGATGGGGACACTGTGCTGTAGGAGATGCCGTCTTTCGGATGAGACGTTAAACCGAGGTCCTGACTCACTGTGGTCATTAAAGATCCCATGACACTTATCGTAAAGAGTAGGGGTTTCCCCGGTGTCCTGGCTAAACTCCCAACCCAGGCTCATTCAATCTGCCACCTAATCATCCCCCAGTTTAATTGGCTAAAAAAAGTATTCTCTCCCTCTCCACCTCAGCTGATGTGTGGTGAGCATACTGGCGCAAAATGGCTGCCGTTGCATCACCCAGGTGGGTGCTACACATTGGTGGTGGTAGAGGCCAGTTTCCCCCTCGTCATTGTAAAGCGCTTTGAGTATCTAGAAAGGCGCTATATAAATGCCATGCATTATTATTATTATTATTATTATCATTATTATTTGGACAGTGACACATTTTTTGTTGTTTTGGCTCTGTGCTCCAACACATTGGATTTAAAATGGAACTATGAGGTTAAAGAGCAGACTTTCAGCTTTAATTTGAGGGTGTTTACATCCATATCGGGTGAACCGTGTAGCAATTGTACCCCTTTTCATACATAGTCCCCCACCATTTTAGTCTGCAGCAATCACTACCTAATTGTTGCTACCATCAAACTGAAGCTCAAGAGAGCGATCCCACAAGGTCAACACCAGAAGAAAACTGGATATTGCAATGCTTAAGTGTCCAAAGAAAAACAAGGAGTTTGTTGTGGCGCTAAATGCCCAATTTAGAGCACTGCATACCATCATTGAAAAGGAAGAACAAAAGCTCAATGCTACATGAGATGTGATGCCATCAAGTCCACCTACATGGAAACAGCAAAAATGGTTTTGGGATTCAAAGAGAAAGAATGGATAACACCTGGAATATGTCAGAAAATCGAGGAGAGGAAAGAATGGAAAGTAAAACTATTAAGCACCAAGTCAATTAGGCTCCAGGAGCGGGCCCTGAAAGACTATAAGAACAAGGACAAAGAAGTAAAGAAGAGTGCTAGGAGAGACGAGAGGGCCTTTGTCGAGAATTTAGCCCAGCCGCAGTTTTGGGAGACCTGGGGTCTGTATATAAGACCATTAAGCATCTCTGTGGAAAAAATATCAAACAGTCTGCTCCTGTAAGGCACAAGAATGGCAATATCATTAGCACTGAGAGTGAGCTAGGAGACAGATGGGTCCAACACTAAAGAAGAAGTGCTCAACCCCCCTGAACCAAAACAGCCAGCCAAACTCACAACAACTGATTTTGTTCTCGACATTGACACCAGTCCTCCTAGCATGTCTTAGGTTAGAGTTGCCATCAAATCTCTGAAGAGTGGCAAGTCATGTGGCATAGATTCAATCTATGCTGAGATGCTGATGGCCGACGTCACCTTAACAACTCGAGATATGACCAGTTGAAAGGTGATGTCAAGAACTGCGAAAACTGGCGAGGTGGTTTTTGGACCTTACTGTCCATTCCACGCAAGGTCTTCTGTAGAGTTCTCCTCAACAGAATGGAAACAACCACTGACACCAAACTCAGACAAGAGCAGGCAGGATTCAGGAAGGGACGAGGATGTATGGATCAGATCTTTACATTGAGAAACATCATAGAATAATAGAGTGGAACTCACCCCTGTTTATGAACTTTGTCCTTTCACAGTGTTCACTAATGTACGTCGCTCTGGATAAGAGCGTCTGCCAAATGACTAAAATGTAATGTAAATGTAATGTAACATAGAAATACTGAGCTCTTATGGAATTCCACCAAAATGAATAAAAATCATAAGAAAATTCCATGAGCACTTTGAATCCAGTATCATCATGGGTAACACACTCTCTGAGTGGTTTCCCATACCGTCCGGCGTATGACAGGGGTGCATCATCTCGCCTATCCTCTTCCTCCTTGCCATTGACTGGATCATGACCCAAACCACAGCTGATAAACCCAGAGGAATTCAGTGGACCCTGTTCAACCAGCTTGAAGACTTGGACTTCCGATGACCTTGCCGTCCACTCCACCAACCACCATGACATACAGGAGAAAACAAACACGCTTGACAAATTTGCCAAGCAGTCTAGCCTTAATATCAAAATCCCCAAAACTCAAGTGAGGTACATTAACACCACACCCTCTGCACCAGTTTTAATAAATGGTGGCCCACTTCAGTTTGTGGGTTCACCTATCAAGGCAGTCTCATAATCAAGGATAGCGGGACACAGAAAGACAGTAAAGCAAGATTGGGGAAAGCGTGGGGTCCTTCACCCAACTCCGTACCATCTGGAAGTCCAAGCAGTACAGCCTAAAGACAAAATCCATCCTATTGTATGGGGCTATATGCGGGTTGGCGGGTTGTCAAAAATGACATGAACAGAGTCGAGGCATTCCATAAAGGTTGCCGTAGAAGAATCTGCTGCATCTTCTGGCCAAATAAGATCACCAATCAGGAACTGTACAAGAAGTCCAAAAGCTGAAACATCACTAATGAAATAAAGCAAAGGTGAATGAATGGGCTACGTCCTCCAAATGGAACAAGATCGCATCCCATGTGATGACTCCTGTTGTGAAAGGTGCCATACAAATAAAATTGGCTTAATTTGACTAAAGAGTAATGTTAAAAGCGACAAATTGAGTCAGATGTTTTATGGCCTACCTTGTAGTCATGTAGCTACCTGAGTCATGAAACAATATTACATGGGATTTGCATGTGAAATAATAGAGAATGCATTTCACTAATACAAATGAGCTTCCCACAAAGATTATATAGCTCTAAAAGCAATAATGGAGCATGCAAAAATAACCCAAGTTTGGGGCTTTATTGTGTGGACGTTGTAGCTGAATTCTGTGTGTTTACATGAGGTCAGAAGCTACAGAAGTTAATGTTCTTAAGGGCTGAGAGTCTGTGTTTATTGTGCTTATTTCTGTAGGAAACCCTGAAAAGCACCAAACTCTCGGTGCTGGATAGGTATGGGGCATGCCTCACCACGCCGTAACTTGGCAGACGGCATACCTTCCACCTCAATAAGCACTGGAATTGTATTCACCAGGCTCAATTTAAGGCCGAATGAGTCAAGCAAGTTTTGAGACCTTAAAAAAAAGACTGCATTAATATATAAACTGGAAGGGTGCCAAACTTTTGCATACCACTGTATATATATATATATATATATATATATATATATATATATATACAGTCTGCATATATATATGTACAGACGGGTGACAAATTAAAGGAAAAACCCCTAAAGTGAGGGGGTCCGGTGGCTCTGTTATGCTGTGGGGGGCATTTTCCTGGCGTGGTTTAGGTCCACTTGTCCCCTTAGAGGGAAGGGTCACTGCAAATCAATACAAAGTTATTCTGAGTGATCGCCTTTGATCCTCTGAGGAAACATTTTTATCCTGATGGTAGTGGTCTCTTCCAGTTCCCCCATCCACAGGGCACGAGGGGTCACTGAATGTATGAAAATGATGTGAATCATGTGCTATGGCCTTTGGAGTCACCAGATCAATCCAATTGAACACCTATGGGTGTTAAGACAGCGCTCTCCACCACCATCACCAGTAGAGTTCCAGAGACTAGAATCTATGCTAGACTAGAGGTAGAATCTATGCCAAGGCGCCAAGGCGCACTGAAGCTGTTCTGGCAGATCTTGATTCATCATGCTGTACCTTCAGGCAAATGACTGATAAGCATGATAACGACCCCAAACACTCTGCAAACACGATTAAGCCCTATTTGGAGCAGAAGTCTGCAGATGGAAAGCAGATTAAGCACTTTGAGTACCTAGAAAAGCGCTATAGAAATTGAATGTATTATTATTATTATTATTATGGAACACTCACAGTATTAGAATGGCCACCTGAGGCAGTATGGGATCAGTTGGACAGGGAAACTAACGAAAAGCAGGCAAAAGAAGAGTTATGGCAAATCCTGTCTACCAAAGTGAACTGCTTCAGTTTTGCATTTTGTTTTAAAAACACTAAAAGGTTCTGTCGCTTCTCATTGTATAAATGTTTCTTTGTGTTTACATCGGTGTTATAAACACGGAGAAACATTTACTGCACAGATAAATGCCTTTAATTTGATGGCTTTTAATATAGCCTATCACTCATTCTTGAGAATTGGGACAAAACCTTGTTTTTTTGGTTTTTGTTTCTTAATCTTCAATTATGCTGTGAAGTATACTTTGATAGATCAAAGTCTTTGCTATTAAACCCTGTAAATGGGCCATCTTCCTGTGGTAAAATTTTTTCTTAAATAGCACTTTTCTGCTATTCCTAATATTATCGGAACTACAGAGTGTAGTTAGGATATGCTTAGGATATGGCTAACCCTTTATGACTTAATAAATTAAATTTTTATAGAAATCTGACTGTGTTGAAGGGCCAACGTTTTCATAAAAATTATAATTTAAACGAAGAGGATTATAAGAGTACATTTTCACACCAATGTTACCAGTAGAGAATGTTAGTTTTAGGTTTTGAAGGTGTTTTTGACACATTTTTTAATTGTTTGAGATTCTTGTTTGGGACAAGGGTGTTTCCTAGCCCTCGGCAGGTATAGAAGTAAAAAAACATTTATTAGTCCAAACAATTTAATAAATGCTATTTATTCCAAACAAAAAACACTTAAATTTTCACCAGAATTTTTTTTATTTAATTTGTTGTTTTAAGTATAATTGTCCCAATTCTCAAGAAAGGGGACAATTATACTTAACTGAGTGAACTGAAGTCTAATTGACTCTAACCCCAATACAGACAATCAGGCACATCCACACACATGCTGATCAAAGAGGCCGACCTGTGGCAGACAGTGAGAAAAGTGAGAAAGTAATTTTTGTTACTTACGGGAAAATACTCTGCAACAATGTCAAAATTGACAAAACCAATGACAATCCATGATACGAGCGTTGCCACGGAGACGATGACAATGAAAGGGACAAAGTAGCCACTCAGCCTGTCTGCAAACTGCTGGATTGGGGCCTGTCAAAAACACACACATTACATTATTTGTACAAAGCAGCAAATAAAGAAACAATCTAAGAAAGTGTGCGTGTGTGTGTGTGGGTTTGTGTGGTGTGTCTATGTGGTGAGCTTGTGTGTGTTTGTGTGTGCGTGTGAATGTTTGTTTTTCATGTCTCACCTTGGAGGTCTGTGCCTCCTCCACCAGTTTGACGATCTGGCAGAGGGTGGTGTCGGCACCCACGTGCGTGGCCTGCACAAGCAGGGAGCCGTGACCGTTTATGGAGCCAGCTATTACTGTGCTGCCGGGCTTCTTACTGACCGGCATGGGCTCACCTACAGGACACACAATCAAGGAAGCAAACGCAATATGTACTGCTGGCAAATCAGAGAATTTGTCTGGTCACCTTTTAAAACAAATAAAACCCTCTTGGTTTAAGTCCCCTAGGTTTTATTGTTGGGGTTCTAGTCCCCTAGGTTCTATCCTTGGGGTTCAAGTCCCCTAGGTTTTGTCCCCTAGCTAAAAGACTGGCAGCTAATGGCTAGATGGCAACTAGTTAGCTAGATAAAAAGGTAATACTAACTGTTAGGCTTTTGTGAAGCTAGCTTGGTACAAGCTAACTTCGCCAACTACCAAAAGTTACATTACAAGACATAACTAACGTCAACGTTATTGATTAGTTACTACATGAATACATAACGTTAGCTAAATAGATAACATTTTGTAATGTTACTGTTTTGCCTGATGATGTGATAAATTCTAACATTATGTTAAGTTGCTTACGATGCAAACAGTACCGTTATACAGTCCCACCGGTCAATCTGGGAGATGGTCAATTGGGCCCATGCATCAAAGGGTCATTTATTATTTTTAGTGAGCCAAAGGCACTGCATGCACACTGGAACACATAGAGATATACAAGACTCCATACACATCACACACACACAAAATGCATTCCCACAACACACACACGCACGCACGCACGCACGCACACCACAAACAGAGACAAGTGGTCACCCAGAGCCTCAATCCCCAAACCCCGTACCCGTGATGAGAGACTCGTCTGCCATGGAGCTGCCGTCAATCACTTTCCCATCCACTGGAAATTTCCCTCCGGGAACCACTTTGACCACATCCCCCCTCTGAACCAGATCCACAGACACCTGCTCCTCGCTGCAACACACAATACCGCCATGCTGACAAACACACAGGACTGACACACACAGCACTTAACACCATACACACATCACTGACACTCTAACAAACACAAAGTACTGACAAACACTGTACTGACACACTGACACACACAGCACTGACACTCTGACAAACTCTCAGTACTGACACACACTGTACTGACAAACACAGCACTGAGACACCGACACACACAGCACTGATACTCTGACAAACACACACTACTGACACACTGACACACACAGCACTGACACTCTGACACACACGCAGTACTGAAACACTGACGCACGCACACACAGAGCACTAACACACTGATACGGACTAACACTGAAACATAGTTAGCACTAACATGTAAACACATACACTTACGCACAAATGCACGTCCGCATGCATGCATGTTTGCACACTCACACACCCACCCACCCAGTGAGAGTGTACCTGAGAATAGAGTTGTCTGTGCTGAGTGTCACTACTGTGGCATCAGTGGCCTGGAGGGACATCAGTTTGGCCAGAGCTTCGGACGTCTTGCTCTGCAGAATTACACCACAAAGAGTTACTGAAATTACACCATGCTGGGAGTTACTGAAATGACAGCACATTGACATTGACTGACTGAAATTACACAGCATAAGACAGAAACATTAGAGAAATTCTCATGGTAGAGAGAGGTACAGCGATATTATTCGAAGTGGTAAGCGGTTTTCTGTTCCCTCAGTGGTCAAAACAAACATCTCAAATTGTTCAACAGAATCATTGGCTATGTTCCAACATAGACCCTTCCATTGGCTGTTGGCCCCTCCCATTCTCACCCCACACCACTCCCTCCTCTTGTAGTAATTCAGGTTATGGTATTTTTATGGTTGTATTATGGATGTAGTCTGTGTGTATTTATAATGTGTACTTTGCCTCTTGGTTAGCATAGTTAACTTGCGACAACGTTGTAGTGACGTTGCATCTATACAGTCTGAGCATGCTGTCAGTCAGGTCTGCTGTTGCTCAGCTTAATCACGTGAATCATATGCTTCTGTTCTCCTGAATTGTAAGTCACTCTGGATAAGAGTATCCGCTAGATGCGCGTTATGCAATGTAATGAACTGAACTCACGAGGTTATTCACATGCAATTTCAGTACAGTAGACTTTTTAGTACATCTGGAGGTTGGCCTCCAACAATATAAAGCTTTTTTAACTGTGCAATAACATCATGACTGTGACAAAAAAAACAAATCTCACCTTGATAAGAGCCTAGCAATCTGTACCTAGCATAACCCGCGTACAGCTCACCTTCGCTGCACTGCTTGCGTAGGCATGGCAGTATTGTTGTCACATTGCTACGTAGTTTTCCGTAATTACATCAGCTGACCTGATCGTCATGGAGCTTTTTGGAAATAAAATATAATGTAAAATAAGATGTAGCTCGCTGGGGGAATCGTAGGGACGGCAGTCGGACGGGGTTGAAATGTACTGCGGAGCTTTTTCAGTCTGACATGGCGCACAAAGCTATCCTCTATTCACTCCCAACTACAACGGTCTTAATTCAGGATAAGGAATGTAAAACACAAGAGCAGTGCTTCAAAACACTTCATGTTCTCTTAGTTTTGGGGTTGCTGAAATAAATGGCAATTTGTAAAACAGGGACAACAGCAAGGCTTTCTTCTTCCATGCTTTTTTTTGATTTTTCTCCCAATTTATGTGGCTGCAACTCAATATATAAAGTATGCAGACAGGGTGAAGAGGTTTGGTTGTTGTTCGACGAAACATTAGAACGTGTAAAACGTTATCAAAGTGACGTTGACCGTGCTACGATTGCTGGTGCCAGGCGTGGTGGTTCCAGCATCTCAGAACCAGCTGGCCTCCTGGAAATTTCACACAGAGTTTACAGAGAGAATGGTGCGATAAAAAAACATCCAGTCAGCAGAAGTTCTGTGGGCGGAAACACCTTGTTATTGAGAGAGGTCAGAGGAAAACAGAAAGGCCACGAATGCTCAAATAACACCTGTTTACAACAGCGGTGTGCAGGAGGGCATCCCTGAATGCACAACGTGTCCAACCTTGAAGCGGACGGGCTAGAGCAGCAGAAGACCACGCCGGGTTACACTCCCGTCAGCTAAGAACAGGAAGATGAGGCTACAGTGGCAGGCACTTGATCACCAAAACAGGACGATCGAAGATTGGTAAACCGTTGCCTAGTCTGACGAATCTCAACTTCTGCTGCGACATGCGGATGGTACGGTCAGAATTTGGCATGAATCCATACTGCCTTGTTTCAATGGTGCAGGCAGTTGGAGGTGTTGCAATGTGGGGAATGTTTTCTTAGCACACATTAGGTCCCTTAATACCAACTGAACATCATTTGAATGCCACAGCATATCTAAGCATTGTTGCTGACCATGTGCATCCCGTTATGGCCGCAGCCTACCCTTTTTCTAATGGATATTTCCGGTAGGATAATGCTGCCACCTTTGCTATTGATTCGGGAGAGAGCGTAGAGAAGCACAGGCTTTCCTCTGAAGAATGTTCTTCTGAGAGCGGCTTCTTATAACACACATCTGTGAACAAACAGGCAGACTTTTGGGCACCCAAATGACCTGTGGGGGCCACCAATGCACAATGAGGTTCTGTCTTACTGGCCGTCTGAAAACCCTCCCTTTCCTGGGCAATGGTGGAACCAGCTGTGCATTGTCCTGCGAGACCGCCGGCTCAGTTGGCACTGTCCAGATTTGATACCAGACTGTGGGGCCCGTCTATGCGCAGTCCCTTAACAGGATGGGCCAACCACACAGCCCTCACAGTAAGGCTTTCTTCAACTCCTTTGTGGACATTGGACATTGGGTCTAGGCCCTGACCTTTCTGATGAACTTTGTAGGAATAGCTAGCTTTTTCCAACACTGGCGAGCAGCAGAGTCATGATGACTGGAATAGAAATGTTTGCAATGTGACGTCATTGCTTGGCCTCTGGACCTGGTTTAAATGTACACTCAGCAAATTACACAAACTGAAAGTTCAACAAAGGCAACAATCCTAGTGCCAGCAGCTGTATAACTGCGAATTAGCAGTTTAGGAACTAGACATTAACCCCACGGTGACGCTTGACTAAAACTAAACCAGTAAATACCTGCAGATAAACTCTTAAATATGCAAGCCACAAAGTCACTCAGGTAAAGAAAGTAAACAAATTAAAAGACCTCAATACAACCGGTGAGACCGGTGATGGAGGACTACCTTGGCCACATGCTCCAGCCAGCGGCCGAGGGCAATGAAGACAAACAGCATGGGCGGGGTGTCAAAGAAGGTGATAGGACTGTGCTCCGCCCTTTCCACCATGGCAACCAGGAGAACCACGCAGGAGTAGATGTAGGCGATTGAGGTGGCCAGCACAATCAGCACGTCCATGTTAGCCGTCTTGTGTTTGAGTGACCGGTAGGCCTGGATGTAGAAGTACCGTCCCCCAAGAACCTGAAAGACAGAGAGAGAGTGAGAGTGAGTGAGTGAGTGAGTGAGTGAGTGAGTGAGTGAGTGAGTGAGTGAGTGAGTGAGTGAGTGAGTGAGTGAGTGAGTGAGTGAGTGAGTGTGAGTGAGTGAGTGAGTGAGAGAGAGAGAGAGAGAGAGAGAGAGAGAGAGAGAGAATGAGTGAGAGAGTGAGAGAGTGAGAGAGTGAGAGAGTGAGAGAGTGAGAGAGTGAGAGAGTGAGAGAGTGAGAGAGTGAGAGAGTGAGAGAGTGAGAGAGTGAGAGAAATCACAGTCCCACAACATGTACTTTTGCAAGGAGAAAAGAAAAGTAACAACAGTAAGATACTAAAATTTCATGTCTAAACTCCCCTCCCCATCAACATGACACAGGGCCCCATTAATCCCCCACAATTACAGAAACTTTGGAAGATCATGGACAAGACAGTAGTATGCAAATTCCAGCCCCCTCAAAACACCACCTGCCTCAACAAACCCCGTCCCTAGCCTTTTATTCTTCCTGCTGAGCCAAGTTGCCATCTTAGCCTGCCCAGAAATATAATTTAGCAAGCATACTCTCGCCTTCTCTGACACCTTGTACCTTGGCCCCCGATATACACCTGCCGAAAGAATTGAGTTCCCAACCCCCTACACCATAGAGAGAGAGAGAGAGAGAGAGAGTCTAGTCCTTTTCTGCTACAGTCTCCATAAAGAGAAACGGTTTGCACAGCCCCTGCGTCAGACTAAAAGACACCAATTGTCATTCTTGCCGAGAGCCGTCAAGTGGTTTTATCCGTGAAATTACTACATATTGTTTTACATTATTGGACCTTCGTTTGGTTGTGTACATGTATGGATACCAATGACTACAATGTAATGTTATTTATTTATTTTTATCTTTTTATATGTATAAGTAAGCTGTTACCTAGGTGTTCCTTACTATGTACAGGAAACATCAAAATTCATAATGACTATGCTATGATGTTTTTTATAATAAACTTGAACTTGAACTCCAAGTTGGGGCTGTCTTTGTACCACTGAGCTTTATCATCAGTATAGATGTACAGTTTGTAAAAATGTAAGCCGTGCAAGTCACTGAGGGGTGAAGGTGTCTACTGAGCAAATAAATAATGTGAAAACAAAGGAAGGAGAGAGAAAGAATTTGACTTTCAGGTGAGCTTTACATATAGCTAGATTTGTGGACGGGTAGGGGGTGGGGCCACTGGCTATTTTCAAACCACTGCTGACATTGGCATGACACTGAAACCAAGGAAGCAGAGCTACTGACCATAGACGTGTCAGCCAACCTTCAAAGAAAGGAGACATTTAAGTTAAGAGCATATCGAAGGCTGGCTTCACACTAAGCAAAAGACATCTGTTTATATTATTGTCTTCAGATAGTAAAAATATATTTTTGGTGTTATTCGGTTTATTTTTCCTCAAAATCCTGCATGTAGATTTGAATACTTGGATTTTTTCGTGTGACATTTCTTCCATTTTTTTATAGCTGTTGTGGCTTGGAGGAAGCTTGATTTACGCTTTCAGAATTAAACAACACCGGTAAACGTGTAAACCTGTAAAACTGCACTGAGTAAAACCTGGAATCCTCCGAAATCTGGAACATGAACTTAAGTAAAAACAGCTGTTCCAGATTTTATTCAATGCAGTTATCCAGCTAACTCAGTAATCCCGCTTCGTGATACAGGCCCCAGTACACCTGAGAACCTGTGAACAAGTGATGGGAGAGTGATGTTTTATGAAGCCTGTAATGTGTGGAGCTACAATGAGGCGTCAATTTTTTACCTCGTTTGGACCAATTGAAAGACTTTACTCTCTGTACACCTGTAGACCTGTGCAGATGTGAACTTGCATGCTTGGAGCCTTGCATACCTGTGGACATGTGCAACTGTACATCTCTGTACCTGTGGACCTGCACACCTATGTACCTGTACGGGCGTGCAGAGCAAGAAGAAGGCCAGATTGAGGATGGAGAGGCCAGGCAAGAGGTTCTGCTCAGGGGGCATGGAGCCACCATGGGACTGGTGCTGACTGTCCATCACCATCATGTAGATCATCAGCCCCATAACTGGCACCCCGAAAACCAGGCTGAACAGGAAGGAGTTCTTCCATCTGGAGGGGATAGACGTAAACACACATCCGCATAAACACAAGCATATCTCAGACACAACACATATACACACGCACGCGCACACACACATACCACATATGCACACACCCACACAAACACTCAGACGTAGCAAATACAAAAACATTCTCATAATATAAGATTCAATTTCACTTTCAATTCTTTCCTCTCCAAAACCGAACAATGGCTGTTATATCATGCCACTGTTACATCGTCAGTTTTGATCAGGAAACACCTGTTTCCTGATAAAAAAGCTTTGTTTAGAACATTCATAAACAAAAATAGCTTTAAATTCCATAATTTATAAGACCAAGGCCTATTACACTCTTGGCATTACCTATTTGTAATAGGCAACATAGATTCACCAAAGTGCTTAATATGACAAGGACAAATAGGCTATGCTTGTATTAGCTAAAAAATAAATGGGCTACCAGTGTTTATGTCCTCTACAACTTTGTGGCTGCGAAGTCCGTATGAAAGCTAGGCTAACTGCTTATAAAATTAGATCATCAGTAGGCCCTAGCTGCAACCGTGACTCGGGAAAAGATGAACGTGTGATGCGAGTGCGAATCTATTCATGGTCACACACTGAGTGGCTGTCACGTTATCAACAAACAATTTGAATAGTTGCTACTTTCAAGTCGTTTTCATTGTATGCTACGGTGAAAGCGGAATGTCGCCAAATTGCTGATCTGGGGGAGGGAGTGTGCTTTTTAAGCTCCATTCACACATCAATTGCATTGGCAAAGTGTCACTCGACTAAACTACCTATATAGGCCCAATTCTATAGTACTCGCTTCCTGTTTTTTTTGCTTGTTTTCTATTTAACTTGTGTTTTTTTGGTTATTTTATAGTTCAGAATGTATAGCTGACTGTGTGTACTATTCATGTTCATTACTAGGGATAGCTCCTACGTTGTGAGAGAAAGTTGTGCTTTGTCGGATCTGCTTTGTAGTTGCGTCAATGACCTTCAATATGCACTTATTGTGCTTTGGATAAAAGCGTCTGCCAAATAATTGTAATGTAATGTCAATGTTAGCTTAGCAATTTTGTTAGCTAAAGTTAGATATGATCTCAATCTCTCAGTCCTCCGTGCATGCAGCCTCTGCTGGCACTGCTCAGCCCTTGTCTCATCCTCGCTCATCCAGTAGAGGAGCTGGAAATATTTTCTGGTTGATGGAGCTCTCGTTCTTTCTCCAAATCAAAAACGGAATTCATCGCGATCCAGTTTTTAATTTCGGTACGTTGAACGGAACGCAAATTTTTTTTCAATTCTGAATTTAAATTGTTACACCTCTAATAAACACACAGACTCTAGACTGGTTTGGTCGTTCTTGAGGGATGGGTATTAAAAAGACAAAGCGGTGACTGGGATACTTGCTGTCGAATCTCCTCCTGGTGATCCAGGCGGTTACCGATCCCCTCGCTCTTCATGAGAGACGCCCCGAACCCCAGACTCTGGAACAGAGAAGAACACAAACCTAGTTACTCCTTCTTCAAAGGCTCACACTGGGACACTAGGGCAACACCGAGAGCAGCATCAGATGTTTCAGCCGGCATATTTTTTAAAAAGAACAGCCAGGACAATCATACATGAAAGGAATCCTTACCTGGGTAAAAGACTAACATGAAGTATGTGCAGAGCTGAGGAACACAGAACATCTGAGCTATTAGCACATTTAATGAACAGAACAACAACAGACTGCAGCAACACCTGCCTCAAGGTCACTGAGGAGCAGCCATTAAGACATTGGAGCCCACAGTCAGGGGTGTTTACAATCCCAGGTCTGACTGCCGGGTAAACTCTCTGTTGAGTGTAATTGATCTGAGTCTGACTCAACTGGAACTAACTGCAGTCCCGGAAAAAAACATACAAAATTAGACGTGAGTACATCACGTCCCTTAGAAGGCGCATACTCTTAAAGGGATAGTTCGCTATTTTGGACATAATGTCTCAAGTACGACTTACCCATGATGTAGTTGATTGATGGAAACCATTTTCAGCTAATTCCATGCTGTCCCTTCTTTTGGACATACACACATTGCAACTCTATGGCAACCGGTAGCATCCACTACCAAACGCAGTTAAACACTCCACAGTGCACCCAAAGCAAATAAAATACGACGACAGTCTATCTGGGTTATTTTGAGTGTTTATACCATCATTTAAACTATCGTTGAATGAATCCTTTACTTTGTGCTGACCTAATATTCTCTGTGGAAGTATGGCGGCGGAGCGAACATGGCCATTGCAACTTGTTACTCTTCTTTGTTGTTGTAGTCAACCAGTGCCGGCACTACATTCGTAGGTAACGTGAAGTATCGCTCCCCTGATAGACTGTCGTCATATTTTATTTGCTTTGGGTGCACTGTGGAGTGTTTAAGTGCGTTTGGTAGTGGATGCTACCGGTTGCCATAGAGTTGCGCTAGCATTAGCAACGTGTGTATGTCCAAAAGAAGGGACAGCATGGAATTAGCTGAAAATGGTTTCCATCAATCAACCACATCATGGGTAAGTCGTAATTGAGACATTATGTCCAAAATTCCAAACTATCCCTTTAACGTACTAGCAGGGGGATTCAATAAAACTGACATAGACTGTTCAAGGGCATATGCAGTTCAATCAAACTTTGAACCTTACCGGATTAATCTCCCAGAAGCAAGAGGTTCTTGCCAATAAGAACAAGTTTTTATCAAGTGATTGACACCCAGGATTGTGACTGATTGTTCAGATAAAAGAAAAGGTAGCTGCCTTTTGGTGTGAAGTGTGATAGTTTGGGTTGCAAATTTCTATCATGCTAAATTCAGCTCAATGTTTTCCGTAGCACAAGAAGATATCAAACCGTGGGAAAACAGTTGCTACTTCAAGATTACTTCCTACCATTGTGGTAATGTAAAAGGAATACAGGAAATAATTTGGGTAGCCTACATAAAACATCACCAGGTCAAGGTAAACTCTCTGTGTATTTGCAATAAATATAGCCTAATGTTTTAATCGACCACAGCTTAAAGGCAAGAAGGTGTGTAAAACTTCTGCAGTTCTATAAATAATTAATTTTACCTCCAGCAAGCTATTTTGTTAACAGTTTAAACCAGACGCAAGCTAAAGTACATGTACATGACATAATAAGTTCGACTGCATCCAAAAAAACTCTGGGTTGATTGAACTGCATGCTCTTAACCTGGCTAAGTGCATTTAATTGAATCTATGGGTGCGAATGTAATCGCGCTTACTTAACATGGAATACCCTGCAATAAACGATGCCCTACCTCAATAACCCTGATTATGTCCCGAGCTCCAAGTACTTCTGGGTCAAACGTCATGTGAGCTTTGCTGGTTGCCAGCGCGACTGAGGCCTCCAGAACGCCTTTAGTCCCCTTCAGTTTGGTCTCGATATTGTGGACGCACGACGCACATGTCATCCCTGTAATCTGAGAGGGCGAGATTCAAAACCAGGGTGACAAACCAACGCTCTCCAGCAGACAAAGGGGCGCGCTGTCGCCATCGATATGAAAAGTGACAAACCAACACACTTCACAAGACAAAAGTGACAAACTGACACTCTTTGCAAGACAAAAGTGACACGTTGACACTATTCGCAAGACAAAATTGACACTCTTTATAAGACAGGCAGTGATACATTGGAAGCATAAAAGAAATGCACAAACATTCGACAGCCAAAGTGCAGAATCAACCTGCATTTTTTCTGTCATACAATGGACAACATACAGTGCAGTCCGTAATCATTTGTACAACAAAACAATTTTTGTTGTTTTGGCTCTGTACTCCGGCGCATTGGATTTGAAATGGAACAGTGACTATGAGGTTAAAGTGCAGACATTCAGCTTTATTTTGAGGGTTTTCACATCCATATGGGGTGAACCGTGTAGCAATTGTAGCCATTTTTCTGTTTTTCCTGACTCATTTTCCAATTGAAGTACCTGAAAATAAGATATAAAGAGTCTTTGATGTTGTTGGGTCACAGACATCAGGAAGTCATGGCATGCAAATCATATGCAACCAAATATTAAATATGATGACTTTATTTAAGTTTATGTCAATTTGTCCAATTACCTTTTGTCTCCTAAAATAGGGGGGGCTGTGTACAAAAAGAGCTAAAATTACTACGCGGTTCACCCAATATCGATGTAAAAGCCGAAAGTCTGCACTTTAACATCATAGTCACTGTTGTTTCACATTTCTAATCCAATGTGCTGGAGTACAGAGCCAAAACAACAAAAATTGTGTCACTCTCCAAATACTTACAGACTGCACTGTATTTACAAACATATATTTAACACTAGTGCCGATCACTGCAATGCACACACAGTGTCCCCACAACACTAGCCTCACCTGGCTGGAACATTGCAAGAACACGCGTCGGACAGAGAGAAGAGACTCACAATGAGGTCCAGTTTTCCATCCATGATGGCGTTGTCCTCCATCAACGTAGCACCGAAGCCCAAGTCCTCGATGAGCTCAGTGATCCGGGGCGGGTCCAGAATCTGGGCGTTATACTTCACCTCCGCCTTTCCTGCCATGAGGGCCACCAGGACCGACATGATCCCTGGAAACCCACAGAACCAACCCAAGTGAGGGCACTGCCTACACTATAACCTGTAATGGCACTGACAGTGAGTCTGTGACTGTGGGGTAGGGCTGATGATGTCAGTATCCTGCCCGGATAATAGTCACACTGAGGCTGTGTGTCGCTATGCACACTTACATTCTGCGTACTTGCATACTAGACAGTATGTTCTTCCAAGTATACTACCTAAAACATACTTCATAGTATGCAAGAGCGTAAGTACGCTTCAATTTCCTTAAATTTAGAACACACTTGATGACACAGTCAGCATTAGAATACCTTTGACCTTACAGAAGAACAACATCACCGCAAAATTACTCAATAACTAGCTACGGTACAGTTAGCATGATTAAGCATTGGATATTAACTACAAATGTTAAGGTACATCAGTGCATCACATTATTGACAATAAATAAATATTGTTCAGCCAAATGTAGTGTTTATTGTTTGTTACTGCCATGGTGAGACTACTTCTAACTTCTTGTGTGAACCTTCAATTTAGGCAATCGTACATTTTACCTCAGGTCTGTTACAGTTGCTTTTTGTTACAGCCAGGGGTATATAAAATCCAGGGGGTCAGAAAGTAAAAGTCCTGTCATGTGTTTCTTCCACTTATGAACTCTAATTAGTTCTACCACCTGGCTGAATAATTGTGCTAATTAGCAAATTCAGGTGATTGGAACCAAATACTGGGGAGGACTTTTACTTTCTGAACCCGGATTTTACCCCTCTGCTGACAGCACAATCTAACCAGTGGGGAATCAGGCCAGATCGTTGCATACCGCCAGTAAAACGGAATAGTAAGATGCCTTAAATATAATACAGGCATATTATATTTATACCACTTAGGTTGTGCTGTCAGTAACTGTCACAAGCTGAACTTCGGTTAACGGGCCAGTTTCCTCAGAGAAATGTATGTTTATTTAACTATGCAGCTTGGTGTTTCCATACTTGTGGTTTGGTAATATTTATGCAAAGCAAAATGTTCGCTTACTTCTTGAAAAGCATGCTCCCGATTATACTCAGCAAAGCCCCAGAAGTAAGCATATCATACGGGGGTTTTAAGTATGCTACATTTAGAGAAAACTTCACTTAATGAACTACTTTCTTGTCTAGTGTACTCAACAAGCATACTCAATAGTATGGAAGGGTGGTGATTCGGACGCAGCCTAAGCCTGGGGAAGGTGGTGCAGTCTGATGAGGTCACGCACACCTTTGTGTTTCTGGAGGTTCCGCTCAATGTTGCCCACGCAGGAAGCGCAGGTCATGCCCGTCACGCGGATGAAGCACTTTTGTGTCCTCACTTCCTCTGAGCTGTGGGCGTTGATCATGTGGGACGTATCCGGGGGCTCCAGGAGCACGCCAGTGCCGTCCCACGCTGAGGGATTTGGTCCCACGCCAGCAGAAGAAACCTCTATGTAAACACAGAAAACGGTCTGATTCAGTCACACGGCTCCTTCAGAGCCCCTATATCCATGCAAATTCTCAGGCCTGATAAAAATCCAGTGTAAAAGTCACACCAATGCACTGATTACTACCTCTACCTGGGGCCAACCATTCAGGAACACATTATAGAAGCTCAGTGGATTAAAAAAACAGGTTTTGCCTTGGACCTGTGTGGAAAGCAAGGCCAAGCCCTCACTTCACAATTGGATATACGGTGGGGTGAAACAATTTGGGCACCCCTGGTCAAAATGCCTTTTACAATTAATATGTAAGTGAACAGAAGCTGACCTCTAAACGGTACAAAGTTAAACATGACACATTTCTTCAAATTTTAAAGCAAGATTACATTTTATCTAAATTTTTTACAGTTTCAAAATAATAAAAAAAAAAGGAAAAAGGCCCTGTGCAAAAGTTTGGGAACCCTTTTGGATTATTCTTTGTTACTTTAAAAAAAGATGATTACTAAGGCCCATGCCCAGGTGATTTACTCGTTAGGGCTTCAATGGGTCAGGTGAATATAATTCCAGGGCTGAACTATTTATTCTGAAGTAACTCCGTGCCTTCTAAAGCATCCGACTATGCTGGCTGTTCTGTCTGGTGTTAACAACCATGGGTTCCTCTAAACAGTTGTCGAAGGATGTCAGAATCAAGTTCACTTCCACCAACAAGGAGAAGGCTAAAGAAAAAAACTCTCAATGTTTCAAACTACCTATTTCCACTGTCAGAAACATTATCATAAAATGGAAGATAAATGGAACAGTTTAAGTCAAGGCAAGATCTGGAAGACCAAGATCAATTTCAGATAGAATGGCCCGAGACCTGGTGAGAAATTCTCACACATCAACGCAAAAGAGCTGCAAAAAAGAGTAGCAGACGCAGGTCTAGTTGTTCACAGGACAAAAATAGAACGCACTTTAAACAACAAAATACCTACATGGCCAGAAAGAAGCCTTAAAGCATCTGAAGTATGCAAAAGAAAACATTGAGAAGCCTGAAGCATTTTGGAACAATGTGCTTTGGACTAACAAAGCCAAAATGGAACTTTTTGGTCACAACCAAAGAAGGTATGTTTGGAGAAAAAGGGCTGAAGGCATTTGTAGAGAAGAACACCTTGCCAACTGTTAAGCATGGAGGTGGATCCATTATGCTTTGGGGTTGTGTGGCAGCGGGGGGCACAGGATATATTGTGCGGGTGGAAGGAAGAATGGATTCCACCAAATATCAAGAAATTCTAGAGGCTAATGTTTGAAGGTCAGTCCAGACACTGAAGTTGAAGAGAGGTTGGGTATTCCAGCAAGACAATGATCCAAAGCATACCTCAAAATCAACCATAAAGTACCTCCAGGAAAGACGGATGAAGGTTTTGGAATGGCCACCACAGTCCCCAGACTTGTATATTATGGAAAAGATGGAGCGATATCAAACATGCTGTGCATGCAAGAAGGCCGAAGAATATTTCTGAGCTAGAGGTGTTCTGCCAGGAAGAATGGGGAAAAATTCCAAAAGCAAGAATTGAAAGACTCTTAGCTGGCTACAGGAAGCGTTTGCAAGCTGTTATAGTTGCTGCAGGAGGAGTTACAAAGTACTAACTGGCAGGGTTCACAAACTTTAGCACAGGGCCGTTTTCCTTTTTTTATTATTTTGATAATGTAAAAAATTTTAATAAAAAGGAATCTTGCTTTAAGATTTGAAGAAACGTGTCATGTTTGTACCATTTACAGGTCAGGTTAGCTTCTGTTCACTTAAAAGGCATTTTGACCAGGGGTGCCCAAATTTTCGCACCCCACTAGGTTCAATGAAGGCAGTTGAACCTGTGCTGCAGGTATTCAACGTTTCAGCATTCAGACCCTGTGTATTCAGGCTCAGACTCTTAATAATCCATTAAGGGCCTGATTTACGAAGACCTTAAGAATGTGCAAAACCTTTTAGCACATGCAAAACCAATAACATGACAAATGATCGGTCATGATATTTGTTTTGCACCAATCATTGGTTGCGTTGTTAAGTTTTGCGTGTGCAAAAAGTTTTTGCAGCCGCTAAACATCTTAGTAAATCAGGCCCTAAATGTTCAAACCAGCTCAGATTGAATGAAAATCACAAACATCTCTGGCACTGCAGGCTTAATTCGTAGGCTCACATTGGTGGTGGTAGAGGCGAGTTTCCCCCTCATCATTGTAAAGCGCTTTGAGTATCTAGAAAGGCGCTATATAAATGCCATGCATTATTATCATTATTATTATTATTAATTTGTAGAGGAGGTTGTTGCCAGGGCTGTCAGTGTACATTACTTACGGTAGTCCCCGTGCGTGAATCTGTTTCTGGGAATTTTGATTGCCTGGTGTCTTTTTAAAGCTTGGAACCGGTTTTTCCTTCAACAGCTGTTAAAGTTTTCATCACATTTTCCTGAAAGGTCAGGAACTACGTATTAAGGTGACACAAAATACGCCCGAAGTGCATCATATAACTGTAATATAATGCATTTCAGGTGTATTTGCTGTTCCCCAGGGCTTGCTGAGGACAGTATTGGCATGCTCCAGGACACCAAATACACCTGAAATGCATTAAATAACGGTAATATTATCTGATATGTGGTTCTGCGTATTATAAATTAGGCTAACACTAGAATTTCTACTAGAATTTCAGCACGTTTGGTGGAAATTTGATTTGGAAGGCTTCGTCTTTGGCTGAGGGTTGGTTGCCACTGGTTACGGAACCCTTCAGCTGCCAGTCAGGGTAATCCGGGCCCGAATAAAAGTTAATGATTGCTTTTGAGATATGTGTCTACTCAAAGAGGCATTTATATCACGCCTTTCAAAGAGACGATTGTTCATTTTCAGGATGTAGGCTAAAATCTTAAATTAAGAGTTTATCAAAGAGACCATTGTTCTTCATTAACACACATTGAGAATCTGAAAGCCCTGGCTACAGAACCTCCTGTATGAATTAAGCCTGCAGACTCCCCCCCTCAAAGAAAAAAAAAGCCCACACTTTATTTAGTTTTTGTATCAAGTAGCTAATATCAGAGAGGCGGCTCAAAGCTAACCAGCATATTTAAATAAAGCTGGACTGACCTTCATGACTCCAGCACAGGACAATCAGAAAATGTGTTCGGGGCAGGGAGGTGTTTCTAAATCAGCTCAGACTAATCTTGGCCCCATTATGTCACTACAAACTGCCAGTCAAGGAGCTATCAGGAAAATGCCCTTGATGTCCAAGTGAAGTGGCCCCTTGAGAGGTAACCATGGCGATACCTTTTTTTCCAAACACTGTGTTTTGTTTCAACTGACAGGCACTTGTACTGTTTTAGAATCACTGCTGAACACTTTTAATTCTATTTGTGCATCTACATTTTGAAACCGTACATACAACCACATCTGACAAAAAAAGGCTTTAACTTCAAACCATTTCAGCTAAATATTAGATACAGCCTATAAAATCCTCCAATATAGCAATGATTATATGTAAGCTAGCCCAGACAACTTAACATCAAACAATATCACATGAGCTATGACAGCTATCAAAAGTTGGCTGACGTGAGCTAATGAACTTAGATATCTAACTTCTGCTAATTCTGAGCATCCAAATGGAAAATAAAACACGCTGCTGAAATGCAACCACATTGCATGTTATAGTATGTTAAATTGGTGTTAAAGTAGCCTGCTAGCTAGAGAAACTACTGTAGTTATTACACTGCTTAATGGAATTAATCTGTTTGAGAGTAGCCACCCTGAATGTCAAAAAAAAAGCACGTAAAAAAGTCCCTGGGAAATCTTGATTGTCCTGAAAAACCTAGAAGAGTATCCTTTAAACTGTAACTTTTAGGTTACAGTGAAATAATATTATGTGTGGGAAAATGATGTAGCAATCTGATTTCACGCTTATAATCACAGCTGGTCTCGATTTTGTAATGCCGTTAGCCAGGCCCAACTCAGAAAATTGATTGAGATGAAAAACCTGGAAGTGATGTAGTGTGAGGGAGTCCTTACTAGAGTGAGATAAAACTAGAAAGATGAATATCCAGAGTAAAACTGTAAAGCTGAATCCCACAGTAGAGACGGACAAGGTTGAAAATTCAATGAAGTATGGACATGAAGGACTGAAGTCTTACAAGTCTTTGAGCCTGCTACTCGGCATCCATGGGACCCAGAACAGGTGCAGGGGAGGAGAATTAAGGAGATCGACAGGGGATTGAGATGAGGAGAACTTGTGACGAGGTGGACAGATGTCTTGGTGACTGTAGCTAGTGACACTAAACCTGAGATTCTCGTTAACGTTAGCTGGCTCACATCAGCACTACCCTACCTTAATGACCAAGTTTTTGTATTTCACATTGCCTGTGCAATCAGTACTGATAGCTAGCTAGATGTCTAGCTACATGTCGCAAAACTGGCAGATTGCAGTAGGTAAACTAGCGACATTTTCAATCAGTGTGAAGTAGGATTGCTACCTAGTTGGTTGGCTATCCACTTGTCACTGATATTGATAACTGTAAGGTTCTGAATGTGCATTATGTTTTGTAGGCTAAATGGCAGCTAGTTAGCTAATTATCGCTATCATATGACACTGCATATTCACCACATATCTACATACATCATATATCTATACACCACCATCATATATGTATACACCGCCACCAACAATCTGGCCCAGAATATTGGATTAGCAAGAGTGAATTCAAAAGCTATTGAAGAATTGCTTCGTATTTCTCAATTACACTTCTGTTCGTTGCCGGTACTTGCAATTACGTTCCGTTCATTGCCGGTACTTGCAATTACGTTCGAGAAATAAGAGGGTCATGAATCGGTTCCGTGATGAAAGACAGTAGCTATAGCTTCTTCTTTCATCACGGACAGTAGCTATAGCTTCTCCGACATTTTGGTAGTCTTTTCTGGTAGCTTGCTAACAACACTGAAGAAAATAGTACTTTATAAATCATTTTAATTACACAAAAAAAAATACGTACGAGGACTGGTTATTTTTTGTATTGACAGAATCCGCTTCTTTCCCGGTCATATACGTGCTAGAAGTGTCATTTTGAAACCGTTTTAGCTGCCCCATAGAAGTGAATGGAGAGCGACAAATACCCTATTCTGGATTATCACCCCAGGGGAGCACAGAGCAACTAACGAACATATTTCACCACTATTTGGACTCATATCACGGCCAGGTAACTACACAACCCAAAGTTCTACCAAACTTCAGTTGTGCTTTAAACAGATTAGAACTCTGATATTACTATAAAAACCTGAAAATCCAACACTATGAACTGACCATGTATTGAATATGCTGTTTGTCTAGACCCCTCACCTTATGATCACAAGTAAGATAGAATAATTCAATTATTATATGTCAGTTAACTTATGCCATAATACAAGAACAGTACTATTAATAATATGAACCATAATGCAGATAAAATACATAATAATAATGTAAAACATATTTAATCATGTCTGGGCCTTGTGCTATGAGTGTGCTGGGCACCTTCTGTGCGTGTGCTAGGCATGAGCTGTACATGTGCTATGAGTGTTCTATGCGTGTGCAGATAGGCGTGTGCTCACGCTCAGTGTAGGAGTACCTGGCAGCGAAGCGTCGAAGCCCATATCCTCAATGGCGGCCCGTAGCTCGTCGGGGCGGGTGAGGGCGGGGTTATAGCAGACCGTACCACGCCCCTCTGACAGGGAGACCTGTACAGAGTGCACACCGGGCCTTTGGGAGATCACCCCCTCGATGGTCTGTACACAAGAGTCGCAGGACATTCCCGCTATTGCCACGAGGACAGTTTGCGAGGCCGCCTCCGTCTTCCCATCATCCTTAGCAACGAGCGCAGAGCCAGCCGGGGTCCCAGAGGGTAGCGTCACCCTAAACCCCCCTGGGGGCAGGTTCTCCACAACCTGCTTCAGCGTTTCCAAGGTGACTAGGGAAGGGCGGTACTGCAGGTGGGCGCTTCCCGTCTCCAGGGAGACGGAGACGTGACGCACGCCTGTCACGCCGCTCAGTTTTTCCGCGATGCTCCTCACGCAGGACTGGCAGTGCATCCCCTCCACCTCCAGTGCGACCCCGTACCACTCCCCTGCGCCCTCTGACCCCACAACGCCATGTTCCTGCGGGGGGCGCCCTCCCACCACAGGAGCCAGGAAAACGGGTAGGGGCGTGGCTGTGATGGGCGTCAGAGTGGCGCCGAACCCCATGTCCTCGATGGCGGCTCTCAGCTGCTCAGGCTGTATCACGTGGGGGGCGTAGGAAACAGTGGCCTCGCGGTTGCCTAGCGACACCCGGAGACTCGCCACGCCCGCGAGCTGACCCACGTGACCCTCGATGGTGCTCACGCACGACTGGCAGGTCATACCCTCCACCTGGATCTTCACCTGGGCCTCCCCGGGCGTGGCACCCGCCTCGCCCAATCCACCCACCTGGATTTCCCCCACGCGCAGCTCACCCTGGCTGCCTGGATCAAAAGCAAGGTTGTCAAACGCCTGCTTCTGAGGGTCCTGGGCATCGGCGTCAGACAGGAACCCCCCACTCTCCTGAGGAGAGGTGACAGGAGGAGGGAGAGAAAATAACGGAATTAGTGAATTTGTAGTGAATTAAGCGTTAATCTCAAAGTGTTAGCTTAGCTCTCAAATTTGATGTAAATTTTGGGTAATTTAATAAAACCTAGAACTGGAAATTATAGGCCTACATTGTAAACGTGCGCCTCATTTTTCGGTGCACTCCAAAATGTTTTAATTCAGCAGCACAGGTGCTCCTGGCAGGATGACAGGGGAAATGCGGGGAGGGCAAGAGAGGAAGAGAGAGATGAGAGGAGAGAAAGAAGAGAGAAGACGGAGGAGAAAGGTAGAGGAGAGAGACGGAAAGAGAAAGAGGAGAAGAGATAAAAGAGTGAGCATTTAAAACAAAAGAACGACTCCCCTGATGCGCAGACATTTAAGCTGTCTATTTGTGACAAAGGCACGGAGGAGGGTCCCCAAAACAGTCAGCAAAAAAATTAGAAAAAAGAGACCACGGATATCAAAGGGAACGATCTGGTCTACGGTTAGCTGACTCAGTGTTCATGTACAGAGCTGGACTACAGCACTGGGGCCCTTCTCTCACAGCTTACACACAGAACAAGGGGGCACTGCTCATCTTAAAAAAGCACGGTGTAGAATCTCCAAAAAAATACAAGGGTTTTTCACCCTCAGTCTGTCTAACCAAGGCTAACCAAGCGATGACCTTTTCTGCCTGTCGCGTTTTAAATGAACCAATTGCCATTGAAATAATGATAATGCTCAGAGATTATGGTCTGCAATTAAACCACCCTAATATTGCCATTTGGGCCAGAGAATCTGTATGCGCTGTAACGTTACAATAAAGCATTTATTCACTGGCGATATCCTCTATTTGTTTTTCCAGCTCACAAAAACCTGGCGAGCGCAAGACATGTTTATTGAGTGGTGAAAATGAGCAGACACCGACACCGACACAGAGAATCAGTAGTTTTGGGTTTAGCGGCTATCAAAAGTCCCATTATTTCTGCTGTAATCTATACCATGCTAACTTTTCACCACTGTTCTAATCACCACATGCATCATTCAATTTACTGAGGAGAATAAAAAAACCTAAAAAAAAACCTATATATGATACTGTTGGTTTTTACATTGTCAGGAATTCTATTTTTATTAAGTGTTGTGCAATACAATTTATTTTTATTTTCTTTTTTAACTTTTGTTCATTGTTGGTGGACACAGACAAATTGACCTTTGAAACCCCAGTTTCATCACCTGGTAATATTCCAGATGAATTGCCAAATTCCGGATTCTTCTCCAAAAGCCCAGAAGAAGGCCGATATTAATAAGGAAAGGCCAGGACCAGGTCGATACAAAACCAAGCAAAGCCTAAGGCTAGAAGCGCAGTGCTAGAAGCCAGAAATCAATTACACCACACATCACGGGCAAATGCAAGTCAACTGTGGAGACAGGGCAACAGAGTTGTGGTTTAATGAAGTTTGTGTGGGTTGAAACATAGTTAGTTTCTCTATAAATCACTGGGAGCACTGAAACAGCGTGCAGGTCATACCTTAATGCAACTCTCTTACATGTTCTGACAAATCGCATGCTATCAAAATAGGTCCATTAATCACCTCACAACATCTATGATAAGACAACATGTTCTGGACCCAGCCTAATGAACCAGCTATTTGTGTTTAACTCACTATGGAGGCCACTGATTATAGGTAGTAGTGTTCACCAGAACCCTGGAAAATATGAGCAAAAAAGGCTATAATAAAATGTCTTTGTTGATGATCAGCATGACCTTACACTCAAAATTTGAGAAACATCTAAACTTTAATTTAGGTAAAATTATTCTTAAGAAAAATAACTCTTTGTAAAATATTAATATTTTCTCCAAAAAACGTGTCACAATTATTGGTAATGCAAGAATTAGTTACAAACAAAACCTAATTGAGGTATATTCCCACTCATATTTTACTTTTTTTAAGCACACCTGAAGGTGTGTCTATAGAAAAATAGCTTAATGTGTGAAACTACCTATTTCCTTCATTTGGGCAATAATTAAGAAGTGTAAAGCAACTGGATTTTTCATTTTCAAAGATTTTTCATTTTTCTGAGTATATAAGACATTCGATAAACAATAAACTGAATTAAATCCTGCACTTTTTGCTCATATTAATTGAGGTTGCCAATAATTCTAGTATGCGCCACATGTATTCCATTGCTTCTCATGATGAAGACATAATCTACCACACAATTGATTCTGGTAATTGCTAAAAAATGTATCTCTTGTAGGGGTATGGTTTAAAATGCTTGCAGCTAACCTGACCTCTAAATGGTACAAAGTTAAACATGACACATTTCTTCAAATATTAAAGCACTTTTTATTTTTATACAGTTTCAAAATAAAATAAAATAAATGATAAAAGCCCTATGCAAAAGTTGGAACCCTTTCGGATTATTCTTTGTTACTTTTTAAAAAGATGATTACTAAGGCCCATGTCCAGGTGATTTACTCGTTAGGGCTTCAATGGGTCAGGTGAATATAATTCCAGGGCTGAACTATTTATTCTGAAGTAACTCCGTGCCTTCTAAACCTAAAGCATCCGACTGAGGTGGCCTCAATCTAGACCAGGGGTGTCAAGCTCCGGTCCTGGAGGGCCGCAGTGTCTGCTGGTTTTTGGTGCGTTTAAGCACAAGTGATTAATTTAAGTCACTAATTGGCTAAGAAGTCCACACACCTTGTTCTCAATGCTTTAACTGGGTGCTGATTGAAAGGAAACCACAAATACCTGTAGACACTGCGGCCCTCCAGGACTGGAGTTTGACACCCCTGATCTAGACTCTAGTGCAGGGGTGTCCAATCTTATCCGGAAAGGGCCGGTGTGGGTGCAGGTTTTTGTTTTAGCCCAGCACTACAACACCTGATTCAACTAATTAACTAATCGTGCTCTTCAATCAAGACCTTGATAAGTAGAATCAGGTGTCATAGTGCTGGGCTAAGCCTGCACCCACACCGGCCCTTTTCGGGTAAGATTGGACACCCCTGGTATAGAGAGATCGGTAGAAGTTTTCCTTCTTTAAGTAATAAAAAATTACGCAAAAAAAATAATGTGTATAATCACAGGAGAAGAAAACATGCAAACACATTTTCGATTTTGAACCTAAAAAATGTAGCTAACTATTGTAGGAGGACTCGCAACTTGCTGCCTCGCTCTGAGTTAGCAAAATGACTGTAGGAACATTTTTGACTTGTCTATCAAAGTTAGGGCAGATCACATAATCTGGCCAATCTGCTGAGTTTTTTTTATTTATTTGCCTCAAAACAGTGGAAGGTCAATGATCTAAAAGGATGATGTGATTGGCTGTGGTGAGGTCATGTGATGTTAATTTTTTTCCACATGGGGTAAATGTGACACCGCTTAAAGTCAACATTAATTTACTAGTAGGAACAGTAGCTCCCTGGAATTTGCTGCACAGGAGTGAAACCTCCAGATTATAGTGCCACATAGATTTTCTGTCCAGAGTGAAGATTTTGGATTTTTACATCTTAACATTCTTCCAAGCATGAACAGCACTGAATATTTTCACCCTGGCAAAAGTTCTGTACCATTTCTTAATTCCAGGACACAAGATAAACGCACAAATCTATCCCATGACCTCTAGTAGGTCCAGAGTACAGACTCAAATTACAACTTTTCCTCTGTTTTTATGACCTTTTCTCTCAAGCTGTAGAATTCACTCAAACCTACAGCAGAAAGGGAATATATGATGAAATTTAAAATAAATACTCACTGTTTACTCAAAAGTCAGTGACCCCCAACCATTCCCCACTACAAAACGGTTAAACCATCATTTATAGGAAACCCAAGTTAAACGTTAGCTCATAGTCCATGTAAGATGAATGGTCTGCTTTCTAAACTACAATTTCTAAGTGAAATATCTTTGTGTATTGTGAATTTTTATCTCAATACCCTTTGAGATAAATTTAAAAAAAGTCACGTAGGCCTACACATATTTGATGTGAGGCGATATAACAACAAATTAATTGCTTAAACGAAAACCAAATATTTTAAAGAAACATTACAGATTAAAAACCTATTGCATCCATGTGTTTATAATTCGTACAGGCTATTCAATATAATGTTCTAACGTTGGATACCTTAAACCCAGCTACCTAGCTACATAATCTTTCTTAAATTGACATAGCCTACCTATAGCTTAGTTACGGATTACTATTTGTCTAGTTACAGTGATGACATATCGTTAATACACGCTGAAGTAACACCTTCAGTATGCTATGAATTAGCCCCCAACATACAAACCACACGCCAAACAGCACGCAACAGTAACCCAGCTAACAAAATTAGGTCCCCAGGACGTCTCGAAATGTCATCAGGACGTCGCCTTGACGTCTTTTGGTAGGGTTTTCTAAACGTTACGTGGACGTCACAGAGAACGTTCCCGGGACGTTCTTGTAACCTCCCCCAGACATTCATTACATGACGTTATATTGTAAGCAGTAACATACGTTGCAGGAACGTCCCCGAATGTCCCATGAATGTTATGAGCACAACGTCATATCATAACGACGTTGCTTGAACGTCCCCGAAAAATTCAAATTAAATGTCATATTGCAACCAAACAGTGACCTTCCTAGGACTTTAATAACGTTCTACTAATGTTTTTAGGACATCCCTAGGGAAGGTCACATCATAACTTTGAGGGGACTAAAATGGGACGTCCACTGTTTGCTGGGAAGCTAGCAAAAGTATAATATTGACATAAAGTTACACAAAAAAGTTAAGTAGTTACTAGGGTAGCCTAAATATTTCTCCCAATTCACTAACCTTATGCGTAGCGATTCCATCCTTTGAATAGCCGACTTGTTGATGTCCCCGGCACATCCTGATACCGCACGCATCCCCTGGTTCTGTTTCATTGCCCCGCGCACCGACCGGTGGGTCGCCACAACAATCCGATCGTCTGCCGGTTTGACAGACGTCCGTACAGACCTGTTCAGTGGTTGACTTTCGAACGCGTTTAGTTATATTGCATTTATTTGGTGAAGTCCTATTCATCTTAAATGTTACGATAACCTGTCAGCAAACGAGAACTTCTGGTAGCGCTGCAACCAGTTAGCTAGCCGTGAGTTAAGTTTACTAAATAAATAAATTCCGTTAATTTCTTCTGCTCCATGGAAGCTGTAAGTGTAACATTTTAATGAAAGACTAGGTTTATCGCACGTAGCAATATCAACGTAGCAGTTAGGTATCTTGCTTCTGGCTGTGCTAGACGATTGATTTTACTCTGTACTCACCGGCATCATTTTACAGTACTTGTTGCGTAGATCGACTAAACACACAAAAGCATGGATACGCCAACTTTATGACTGACATTTAGCTACAGCACATTATCCTATCCACATTGTTGTATGGTCGGTGCAGCACGTGACCAAACACAACATATTCGGACCGATGATTCGGACCTATAAATACCACCCATACGACACTCCGACACCCCAATTACTCTACAGCGAGCAGGCAACAGTGAAGAAAGCTAACTAACTAGCTAGCTATTTTACCAACTGATGTAGACTTTTTAAACTGAACTTTTAGTGAAGACGATGAGCTACATTTACCAATGGTAGCAATCAATGTGACACAGGAGGAAAGACATAATTTTCCATTACTCGATATTTATGTCTGTCGTGTTGTGGGTAACGTTAGCCAGAAACCAATGTAATCTGTAACTATCTGATGCCAAATAGATAGTTTGCTGTAAATCGTATCAGAATAATTAATCAAAGACTTGTCAGAAGAAAAGATCGAGTGTCCAACCTCCGACGTTAGCTAGCTAACTTGCTCAGCTCATCCTCAAATTTACAACCACAAACTGCCACCAAGTATTAAGGTTTGCAATCCTATTGTTGACAACAGGCAGTTGACTCGCCGACAAGACTACATAGTAATAAATGTCAATTAACTGTATAGCTACCTCTTTTGTACATAGTAATTACACGATGTTGTCATTTGTATGAGTTGTCAGGATGGCCGAGTGGTCTAAGGCGCCAGACTCAAGGATTCGATTCCTTCCTGTAAGAAAGGGTATTCTGGTCTCCGAATGGAGGCGTGGGTTCGAATCCCACTTCTGACAATGTTTTTTCATAAACAATTAGCCTAGCTACCAAAACGGTAGCACTAAGCAAATACAAATATTTAGACATTTGCTATGTAGCAAGCGTATGATTTGGCAGTAGATTACTGTAAACAGTAAGCCATGTAGGCTACCATATCTAGCATATAAACTTTATATGGGGATTTTCCTGGCGATTTATAGCAGTTCCATAATTGGGGTCTATATAGGCTACCTGAAAAAAGAAAACCGGATTTACTGATGCTTGTCAGGCTATTTTCTTTCTCTACCTCGATTCACTTGAACAACAAAAGCAATAATTTAATAATAATAATAATAGGCCTATGTTCTCAAAAAGGTTTAGAAGCGATTTAAAAAAAAAGAAATCTCACGAGCTGCCATCCAAGGACGATACGATAATTATATGCTTATATCTACGCATTTGGAATACTATGTTAGTTAAAACAGGAGTAGCCTATATCAAAATATTAGCGAATAAATGGATGTGTAATTAATAAAGATACGGACTATCCCACGATGGGGCTGTGGTCTGGAAGCCTATCTAAAGACAGTCGCCTAAATGTTCAGTTTATCAGCATCAGTTGAAAGGGACTGACATCTAGCGTACAAAAACTGTGTAGCCTACCTTTTTCAAGCCTATATGTGCCATGACATTCGCCTTACAGTGTGTGCATTTGCCAGACGAAGGCGCTAGATTTATACGAAAACAAAATGTAGGCTAGTCGTCCTTGGGAAATCTTGAAACTCGAAATGCTAAACAAACTGTCCGAATGTTTTAATATTAGTGGTACGCTGGTCCATAAAAATCTTGCAATCGCTTCAACAAAGCTATCTAAAAAAAATATGCAAAATAGGCTCTCCCCAGAAAATAGCCTATTTAACAATTCTAAACAATACCAATACAGAAGCATACAGCAAGGCTTGCTATGTATAATATAGCGCTTTACTTCTATGTCAGGATGGCCGAGCGGTCTAAGGCGCCAGACTCAAGGTACGCTACCTTCCACTGATATGGGTGTTCTGGTCTCCGAATGGAGGCGTGGGTTCGAATCCCACTTCTGACAAAGGTTTTGCGATAGCTTCCTATTTTCAAACAGTACTCGAACCTAATATTTTAAACTTCACACGCATGTCCCACAATAGTGAGCAGAAAAATAATGATTTTTCATTATTGCCTTGATTACAGGCGCAGGCAGTAGCCGAATTGTCACTGCTATAGAGCTTCTCAAAAATAAATTGATAGCCTATAGGCTACTACAAAACAACGCCTAAACAAATGAATAATTTTTTTTATCAAAATACATTTTTCTGAAGAGTGTAGGCTATGTCCAATCATTTACAAGTCAAAGTTATTAATGTAACAGCGAAATATCCCAATTGTTCAAATGCATAACACTTAGGCTATCTGATGTTTGCTTTCTTATTAGTGCGCACGCTAGCTACTTTTCTCTTCTCTCTTCTAAAAAGTTGTGGAGAAAAGACGTAGCCTACAGATAGTCGGCGGTTAAACGAAAAAGTAAAACACGTGGTAGAGGAACCTACCTGCTCCGTGCTCCACGTGGAACCATACATGTTCGAAGTATAGGCCTATATAAACATAGCCTTAACCCACTTCTTTCTTCACGGACTGATGGAAGATAATTGACTGGAGCCTGGCCTCTCGCGCTCAAAAATAGGGAAAACGGATTTAATCTGGGAGCGTATGACTGTCACAGACATCCAATCGACCTCGCGATGTGAACGTCCCTTCATTCGCCTTTGGAGGAAAACCATCAATGGAATGTTTCTGCAAATGTAATAGAAATAGTAGGAATCGTAAATTACAGGAAATAAAACACCTGTCAAAGGGACTTGATTTAAAAAGGAGGGAGAAAATGTAAACACAGCAAGGTTTTCTTTGGCACAGCTACTCTAGCTGCACGGAAATTAGAGTCACTTGACTCAAGAGCTCCAGCAGTCTGATAACTAAACAGTGTTATCAACTATTCTGGTAATACTGACTGTGGACCTAATATATAGCAAATAAAAGATGGCTAGAACGTAATTCAGTGTGTTGTAGGTGGTGTTTTAGAAAAGAGATCATATAGGCTACTTGAGAATAAATGAATTATTGATACCTGCCAGGCAATTTCTTGTCTGTACTACAATTATCCTGACATAGCAGGCTGGTCCGTTGTCATTGGCAAGATAAGTGAAAAAGAACTACAAATAATAATAATTATAACAATGTTTCCTGTAGATTTCACACAGACTTACCTTGTCAGATTCCAAGCTACTGCCAAAATGGAGAGATGGCAGATCAACATGGGAGATCGATATGTATTTTTTTAATTTTAGCCATGGTAATTGAGAACCCGTTCTCATTTTAAATATGCTTATCTTATGAGATAAGACTGTTGGGTGTGTCGAGCATGAGTAATGCATACGAGTAAATTTGGCCATGAGTAAATTTAAGAGCCACAATGAAAAAACAAAACACGCTTGGACATTGTACCGATTGACAGCTCTCTTGTATGCGACCCACACAAAGGAGCAATTGTCTTAAATGCACTGAAACGGAACGTTGACGTGATTGGTTTGGCACACACTTTTTAGTTGTCTGAGTACATCCTTTGTGATACGTAAACGCAGCATAGCTCATATCGAACCCACAGAGGACTGAACCAGATGACAAGTTCGCAGGCACGGCTTGAAGCACTATTCAAACATTGGCACAGAAAGTTAAAGCACTCTACAGTAATCAAATCATATACACAGGCCACTCTTCAAGTTATATTCAACTTAGATTCTGACAGGTTACGTTCCTATGCTGCTTTGCGAGTGTGGCCCTTTAAATGTCTAACTTGTTTCATTCGGCCCACCTGGGTCGTGATTGAAAATTGAAGACACCTGTGCCTGATTACCAGGGGAGTATATATACTTGTGGCATTTCTCTCATTGGGAGGTGATAAATCCTTTTCTTTGGTTTGGGACTCTGCGGTCTATGTACATTTTGGGAGGAAGCTCTCTTTTTTTTATAGTGTTGCATTTTGATAGAAAGGAAGAAATTAGTGAAGTTTAGTAAGGCTGCGAAAGACTCATTTGCCTTTTGGTATTATGTTTTCTGGTTCAGACTTAAATAGCTTTGATACTAACGATTAGGTAAGTTAGTTTGAGCTTCCTCTAGTTTTACCTACTATTGTTGCTGCGGAGTTCCTGCAAATTAAGCAAAACTATATATTTTTAAGAAGGCTTATTTGAGTTGGCACACATTTTTGTTAGACCCTTTGTAACCACTCGGTTATTGTAACGCGGGTGGGTTTCGGGTCGTAACACGTTACCCCAGAAAAAATAGCCAAGGACACCGAAGTACAATGTACAAATGTTTATTTTTGAACACCGAGAAACACACAAAGCTGGACCCTCAATGTGATACCTGCACGACAGGAGAAACTAAAACTTTCACCTTGGTGGTTCCTTGGACAGTGCCATGGCCTGGTGCTTTATTTGGGTTGGTCTTAATCCAAAAATCTGCTCAAAAATACCCTGGTTAGTCCTCTTCAAGCATCAATAATTTGAAGGAGAGTGTCACAGATAATCACCATGGCTGATGGTAATACAATGTGGGTTGATTGTATGTGTAAGTTAGCTTGCAGCCAGGAATATATGTATTGATAAATTATCGTACCAGTGACTCACCAGGGGGGTATTCCACAAAACAGGATTATCAAGTTATCTAGATAACTGAACAATGAGGCTGTATCCCCACAGTGAGATTTCAGTTGATGAAAATGCACTGGAATCTGGTTTAGTATGATTGAGTCATACATATTGTTAGTTGCTGATATTGAAGAAAGTTTTCAAGGTTATTTCATGGTATTATTTTAGTTATCTGGCTAACTTGCTTATCCTGCTTTGTGGAATACCCCCCTGTACAGGGTATAGGTAGAGGTGTGGATGGTACATGCTTGCCAGTGATGTCCAGCTGGACCACTGATGGAGCAAGTATGCTTCATCAATGACACTGCAGAGCAAGTATGCTTCATCAATGACACTGCAGAGCAAGTATGCTTCATCAATGACACTGCAGAGCAGTGAATCATGTATTGCTACAGAGAACAAATTATTAATTTTTGCTTCAAAGGAGAAGCAGGTGGGGGCGTGCTGTTTTTCTAAAGCATGTGACGGGATTTGCATTGACCCAGTGTAGATTTACTAGCATTTACAATGTCCAAGTTTTAATCACGTGTATTTGTCATTAAAAACACTGAAGACTTATCTTTACCCACTCATTATGATAGAGCTCCCTGTAGCTTATATTATTATCATAGTTACGACTGGGAAAGCCCCACAGCACTGACAACGGTCTTAAATGCAGCTGCTCTTAGAGGCATCGGTTCCTCTTTGTAAGGAAAAAAAAAGAAGCTATTATGATGCTTCAATTTGCAACACGTGTGCTTATGAAAACAGTCTTTGCCACCAATGGAGCTAAATATTCCATTATTGTTCTTTAAGTAGGAATTTTCCTGAAGGGGTGTGGCCAAAGTCGGGAACATCCATAACTTGCACATCACTGCAGGTAGCACTGGAACCTACTGCATTCCAGAATCAGGAACACAGGATGACAGGAAAGCTGATTAGATGGTATCCTGTATGATAATATTTCATATGTTTGGAATGTTTCCCACAGTGTGTTCCCAAGGCTACGCCATACTGTATTAGAGTACTGCATTCCTCTAAAGCCAGGCATACTGTATCGCAGTCCTGTGCTTCCCTGAGGTCAGACATTACTGTACTACAGTTCTGTGTCCATTTGGATTTCCAATGCATAGCATTTCATGCTTATAGAATACACGGTATTCAGAATAACAGCAATGAGCTGCTTTGTGTACAAAACTATTTCACCGCGCAGAATGTGTCTCCAGGATACGTACTTCACACTTATTACGGCCAAAGAAGTGCTGGAGTCATTAAGCAATTCAAGTAAATCTTCTGTACTCAGGGGTATGACACCAGAGCAACACCTGAGATTTCGGTCTTTGTCCATATTTTTCCAGTTCAAAAAAACAGCTGCCCTCCACACAGCATCGACGAGGACACCGGCGCTCCGTAGCTGGTTTTATATTCACAGGGAAAAAAATAAGAAAAATAAGAATAAAAAGGAATGAAGAATGATTCTGCTCAATTCTGCTCAGTCAGGAGGGAGCCAAATTCAGTCTGTCAGCGTTCTGCGAGTCTGAATCCTCAGGCACTTCGGACACTTCTCATCTCTGAAGCACTCGATATGGAAACAGGCTTTGCAGTCTGGGGGAAAAGACAAAGCAGAAACCCTTTTTTTTATAGGACAGACAGAGAGAGGTTCTCTGAAACACAGGGCTCCAGTCTTTACAAATGAGTTCATAGAGCCACTGTCTCCCATCTTCCCCCGTGAAAGAAAAATGCACAGTAAACTTTAACCCGGTCTTGTAATGGCACATTATTATTATTATAATAGTGAGGACTACTCCTTAGATGTGGTCTGGCTTTACAATACATAGTTAGCATACCTCTAGGTGTGCAAACTGGTTATGCCAGTAAACGGTACTGGCATCACGGTGTATGTACTCAAGCTCTCCCTAGCGACTAAAGATTGTGACAAAGTATGCTGTGTTCCCGTCTTATCCAGGAAACTGTGACTCAGTTGTGTGAAAGAGCCTGTGAAAGAGCCACAGACAGTGCCGAATGAACTCCCACCTCGGCAGCGCCTGCAGCTCTCAGTCTGGAAGGGGAACAGCACATCCTTCCTTTTGCAGAACTCACAGATGAAGCCCCTGGCCAGGCAGACCTGGAAACAAAAAGGGGGCGCAGTTCAGCACTGGGGCTGTGATCTTTAGCGCGCGCGTGACGTGGAGGCCTCGGCGGCGGCGACAGGAAACCACTCCCTCTTCACCCCCCCGCTTCCTTGCTATATACGCACTTCACCCCACCTGGGCCCTGATGCACTCCGCAATGAGGGTGGAGCACAGTGAGGGTAGAGTGCAATGAGACTAGAGAAGACAGAGTGGAGGTTAGTTTGGGTGGAGGGTATTAAATGGGAAGGTTACGAGGATGGAGTGGGGAATATTGAGGGAGGAGGTTAGTTTGGGTGAAGGGTAGGGGAGGGTGGGGCTGAGTAAGAGTGGCGGTTAGTTTAGGTGGAGGATAATTAGGGTGGAGGGTATTAAATGGGAAGGTTACGAGGATGGAGTGGGAATATTGAGGGTGGAGGTTAGTTTGGGTGGAGGTTATTGAGGATGGAGCTGAGTTTGGGGGGAGGTTAACCCCCTTAACTAGCACCGACCCGTGTTCGGGCCAGAAGCAGAGTAGTTTATTCGCGTTCGTTGCGTTTTATTATGGTGACATTTTTAAATAATCTGAATGCGTTAAAACTCACGATTCTCTCCCTATAAACAATTTTACGATCCCAATGTTAATCGGACAACCGTTCCTTAGTTTGTAACACGACATAAAACAGGCTCAATCAAAACGACGACGCCGTACGTTCTACGCATTCCATGGAAATCCACAGACGAGAATAACGGTGAAGTCGGTATCCTTATCCCGGCAAAAAAAAGAAACACCTGCCCTGTGTTTGAGCTTCTTGTTTCAGTAATACTTAGTAAACTTAGTACAGTAATTCTGACACTTGGAAAACAATCTCCAAAGGGTTACCACACAGAAGAGACCAGGATTATGCCTGTAGTCAAAGGGGTTCAATAACAGTAACCATTTAATTTTATGGGCTTGTGTTCAAAAAAGTGATGCCAGAAAAGTTAGTTAGTTAGTTGGGAGTGATCGAGGATGGAGGGTACTTAGGGTGGGGTGTATCAAGGGTGGAGATTGGTTTGTGTGAAGATCAGTGAGGCTGGAGCCTAGTTTGGGAGAAAGACATTGAGGATAGGAACCTGGCAGCTGTCCACGTGAGCGACGGCTGTCCGTAGCAACACTCGAGCCTGGGAGACCAGCTGGCCACGTTTGATCCTCTGGAGGTCGTCCATGGAGAGGAGGACGGGCTCCTGCGTTAGGTGCCCAGGCAGCTGCTCCAGCTCCGCCAAGACCCTAGCAACATGGAACACAGCAACCAGGAGAATCAGCAGCGGTCAGAGCTGCAGTATGGAGGAGTGGGGAGGGATCACAATGACAATGAGATGAGAGAGGGAGAGACAAATTTATACAGAGAAAGAGCGAGAGAGAGAGAGACCAATTTAGATGGAGAGAAAGAGAGAGACCACTTTAGACAGAGAGAGACCAATTTAGCCAGAGAAAGAGAGATATAGATGGAGAGAGAGAGAGAGTAGTCACTACCTATCTGATAATCTGCATACTGTCAGCAGCTTCTTGATGGCAAGTAGCTGTTCCTGAACCTCCTGGGTAGGAGAAGAGCGGTATAAATAGTATTTAAAAATACAAAAACTACTTTAATTACTATCAGCATTGCATTATTATAACTTATCATAAACATAATGTCGCTGAATATTTCCAAAGGAGTGAAACACGTGAGGTGGTTGCCAGCCTTTTCAAACATACCTACACATAGCACTGCCACCCTTAAGTCGTATGCGTGTGTGTGTGTGTGCGTGCGTGCGCGCCTGCGCGTGTGGTGTGTGTGTGTGTGTGTGCGTACGCACCATGAAGCGAGGCAGCTCGCGGGCTCGGGACCCCAAGTTGTTGGCGACCCAGGCCAGGCTGAAGAGTGGCTGGTGCCACACGCTGTCCAGCAGCTGGTGTGAGAAGGTACACACTGGGTAGCGGCCGAAGTCCCACTTCTCAAGCACGTGTCCCGGGATCACCGACTCGCCGTCGCTATGGCAACAGTCGCAGAAGTACCTGCCCAGGTACTCACAGTAGCGCAGCTTCTTCAGGTACTCTGATGGGGAAACGGCCGAGTGTAATAAACGGGCAATGTTTTTATATTATTTGTTTCGCAGGCCCAGGCAAGTTATATGGCTTAGCTTTTAAATATCGCCTACTTATAAGGAAGGATATTTCACTGAAGCAATTCAAAAAATGTATTGAATCAATATTAAAAATCATTTGAGAATTCAAATACAGCTTAGTGCTTGACATATTTTATACAGTATTTTCGTTCATGTTAATCAATGGCGTTAATAATTTTGAAGGGTACTGTATGTATGCATGTATCACTGTGTGTTTTGTTTCTTATCTACTGTGCATGTTATTATCTGCACTGCGCATCAAATCTCCAATGGGATATAAGTTCTTATTGATTGATTTATTGATTAATTAATTGGCAGTGATACAGTAGGTGCTTTAAAGGGCAATTCCATTTTTTCGACGAGGACCTGTTTTTACGAACTAGTTCCACCATGCCGATTGGCAATAATAATAATAATTTTGTCACATCTTTCTTTTTCGAGCTTTGGTAACCCCCAAAGAACCACTCTGCCCTACTTTACAATGTAGTCCAGGTTCAATTTACCTCAAACAAGTCCAGTTGATATAATTCGGAAGGGAAAAACGAGAATTGAAATTGAGAAGTTGAAATTTAGCCGAAATGAAAGTGAAAATTTAACCCGTTGCACATTTTTTGAACTTGCCTAATTGACCTACCGTACTTACCAATTCTGCGTGCATGAAAGTGTATTGTCTAACGAAAATTAACGATAGTAAAACAATAGTATGTCGACAGCATATACGATACAAATACTATTGTATTACTGTAGTTTTTTCGTACACACTATAGTCATACTATTGTCCCATAGGGATAAATACTAAAGAATTATTATTATAGGGGGTGAAAATACTACAGTGATGCTATTGTACTATAGTGACAAATACTATAGCATTATTATAGTGGGCGAAAAAACTATAATATTCTTATAGTTTTCTAGAAGATAACTATAGCAATACTATAGTTCATTTGAGTGGCTAACCTTTATAAGCTAACGTGGAAAATCCAAATTGAAAACCTGTTTTCAGACTATTACGACGATGTTGAGTCCCTTTACTTTGATGACCACCCATATTTTTTGAACCGAAATACATAGATGAAGAGCTAAATCAAATTGAAGAGGATAGAAGGAGAACGGAGGAGAACTTGCACACTCGTTTTCACTTCCAAATAAGAGGTTTAGATAAACTGGACATGTTTGAGGTAAATTTAACCTGTATCTAAATATGTCCCATTGGACTCCATTGTAAAGCAGAGTGGAGCGGTTCTTTGGGCGACCAAAGCTCGAAAAAGAAAGATGCGGCAAAATTATTATTATTACCAACCTGCATGGTGGAAATGGTTTGTAAAAATAGGTCCAAGTCGAAAGGAAAATGACCCTTTGAGGTGCATACAAGGTGAGTACATCGGTACAGAGTGATACTCACTGTCTTCCACCTGAGTCCCACAGCCAGCGCAGAGGTAATGCTGGGAAGCCACAACCACACTGCGCCTGCAGAAGACAAGAGACACTCAGATAGTCTAGATACCCTACCCCAGATACACACAACACTAGCGATTCCAGAGCTAGGAAAAGCACTGCATATTCAGCTAGGCTCCTCTGTACTGTTCAGGGATGGGCAGAAATATAATATGATGCATTTTGTTACAAAATGGCTCTCAAAAATATATCTATGATCTACAATACAGGTTGCTTTGCAGGTGGTGCACAGACACAAACTATACAAAAGAGGCAAAGAGAGTGACCCCTATAGCAAGTGTGTAAGGCACTGGCTAAAAGCTTCCGCCAAAATACAAAATTATCAAAATACAGTATATAAACAGTTAAAGATATTAACGGATATTACTGAACCTCTTTTGGCATTGGAAATTGTTTGGGTGCAATTTCTTTTTTTTTTTCTTTTTCAGTTTTTTTGGGTCCTTCTCAATTTTCTAATCTTTCTGTAAAGTGTCTTTTCTGTAAAGTGTCTTTAACAGAGTCTCTATGAGAAGCGCTATACTAACAAAACTGAATTATGCATGCACACACAGACAAGGCAAACAGACAGAGAAATGGGCACACACAGTAAGCAAGTCTTTTGCTGCCACCTACAGCGAAATAAAAATGCACCACGTATAACAAAAATATTCACATTTTAGGCTTTTGACAGAGCTAGCTAAACATATTACGATTTGTTTTATTCTTTTGACGGCTGGAAATTTACAGAAGGAGGAAAGTTTCCATAAGAAATGGTCACACACACGGAAAGATCTTCCAGTCCTGTTCCAGAAAGGCGAAGAGTCACATAACAAACCAGATGACTGTAACACCACTGAACAGAACACCCTTAGTGCAGAACGGCACTACAGTAAGCAGGTAGAGTATTCTGGGGGCAACACCATAAAATTGCACCAATCTGAAACAAGCTAGAGCTGAGATTCTATCCAGCAAGCTGGCGAGTTTCATGTGTTCAGGGTTGGGGGTAATTGTAACAAAAAAATTGTGTTACAATTCACCCCTGTTACAATTGCCCCCAGAATACTCTACATGCCCGTTTCAGTCCCCACTTCAATCTGCCAATACTTCTCATCACCTGCCTCATTACCCCCCCCCCCCCCCCCCCCTCCCCTTGCCCACTCACTTTTGGGTGGGGTGGGTGCTGAAGATGATCTGGAAACGGGGCGGAGCCCACGTCAGAGTGCCCCTCATTCTGGACTTCTGTTTGATCTCGTCGGCCAGGGCGAGGATGTCCTCTGTTGCCATGGAGTCATTGTCAGGGAAAAACTGTCAAGGAGACGCACACAACAGACCCACAGTCAGACGGACCTCTGAAGTACTGCGAGACGCAGTCAGTAAGCGGAGTCTCAGTGATGCTGCGGGTCATAATCAATAAGCAGAGGTCCAATGAGTCATAGTCAATAAGGAGTGGTGGTGTGAGTCACAGTAATTAAGCAAAGACTCCCCGTGGTGCTGTTAGTTTCAGCCTGGAAGCACAGTTTCCTGTGCCAATACAGTCATTTCCTTTTTGCTCAATAAATGTGACAAACTACACTCAAAAGTGTAGGTTGCTTTGCAAGTGAACACAGAATAATAAACCACACAGAAATAAGTAAGTAAACCATGTGAAATGCATACATGCAAATACATAAATACAAACCCCAATTCCAAAAAAGTTGGGACAGTATGTAAAATGCACAAAAAAGCCTTTACCTTATCAACTTTATTGATTTTTGTAAATATATGCCAATTCTGAAATTGATGCCTGCAATACATACCAAAAAAGTTGGGACAGGGGCAAAAAAAAAAAAAAAGACTGGGTGGGAAGTTCAAAAAACACCTGTTTGGAACATTCCACAGGTAAACAGATGATGATATCATGACTGACTGAAAGACTCTTGATATCTTATTTTCAGGTACTCTTACAAGCGATACTATAACCTCTCTGCATTTGAATAGATCTCTATGGGAATTGGGGGGTGGGACTAGATTAAGCTGTAAATTACACTGGAATTAGTATGGAACCCATAGTTGGCTAAATGGCTGTAAATCAAGGGTCTGAGGTATCAAACAAGCCTCAAACTATCACTCTGCTGTCAGATATGCAGTAGATATTGATGGATCACTATAAGGGCTGTTTCTCCTGACTCATTTTCCTACTGAACTCTATGGAAAAAGAAGTCAGGAGAAACAACCCTTCAAGTAATCCATCCATATCTACCGCATATCTGGCAGATGGTTTGAGGCTCCTTTGATATCGCAGATCTTTTCTTTGTACTGTTTTCAATTAAATATATGTAAAAGAGAATGGATAAATCCCCGCTTTCTGCTTTTACATACTGTACCAACTTTTTTGGAATTGGGGTTTGTACATATTTCAAATACATGCATTTGAAATACTGCTCACCCCTACAGAGAGCTCCTCCTAACCTGGCATGTGTTATTTCTGAAGAGGACACAGTGGTGACTGGGGGAATGGGGGTTTCTGAGAAAAACGAATGCAATACACTACACACACAATGGCTATGCGTGTATGTGTGTGGGCGGGTGTGCGTAACCATGGTAATGCTCACTTCCTGTAGTGCGGAGCCCAAGCTGGTGGTGCCAAGGTCCTCCTTGGCAAACCACTGCTTCTTGAACTCTGACACCAGCTGCAGAGCCAGGACTTCCGCAGAGCAGAGGATTGTGGGAAACTGGGAGGAGCTAGTGGGGTGGGAACTACAATTACTCATTGGTTGAATACATATGCACTACAGTACTTTTCATGCACTACACACATGCTACTCCTGCATTACACGTCCAGAGCATTTGCTACACATACATTACTCACACCATGTGCACACACTGTACACCAGTTTATCTGAAATCTCCCTTCAAATATACTGCAAGAGGTGCTGGTGAATCTTCAGAATGCCAGCAGTGGTGTTACCTGGGCAGTGAGCTGGAATCACTGTCTGTAGCAGTTTCTGGTTTATCAGCATCTGAAGCAGAGAAGCAGGAGTGAAAGAGGAAGAGATTAGAAGTCAGTCTGCGACCACAGGAACACAGAGCGGACGCAGCTACGAATAGAGAAGATTCTAATCTTAATAACTATGAGCGGGGTCTCACTCAGAGATGACCTATAAAACATTGAAATGTGGTATATTTTGATATATGTATAACAAAATAAAACTACAAAATACTAGCTCCAAAGATGTATGGAAATAATATACAGTACTCTGTATTATGAAGACAGAAAAAAATCTAAATAAATTTCTTGAAAAGCAATAGGCCCATGTTTAGTTGAAAAAAGCATAGGATCACGTAATATTTCATGTAACTTCCAGCTAGTTTCCAGTTTTCCACGCAAATATTTGTCCATCCTGGTGAAATGGGAGAGGCTTTGTTAAATAACGAAGGTCTGCAGAACATCACTAACTCCCCTTATGTCAAGTTTTGTACAGATGAAGGATCCACAAGCACACGTTTCCTAACTGCAAAGAAACAAGGGAAGCGCAAGAGCGTTTCAAAGATAATCTTTGCTACGTAAGGTTTTGGGGACACTGGGCTCTGATTATCAACAATGCACAAAAACATATCTCATGCATTTTGTGAAACATTTTAGTAATGAATATGAGCATGTAAAATGATGCTTTCAGCAAAAATGAATCACAATAGCATCACAGGGTAAATGTAGAACTGTAAGGGCTCAGTGCACTGGCCCATGCTATTGAAATTGGCCGGACTAGCAAACAAATCGAGGTAACACGTTTTCAGGCATCAACGGCTAGTTAGCCTATTTGCAACAGCTTCTAGCCTAACCTTGTTTGATTTGACCTGTTCATTTTTCTTCAAACACAAAACCAAATGTCAAATGTTCAATTTTTTAATCTTACCTAATCTAATGTTAGCTTGTTAGTTAGCTTAGCTAAACATCTACCGCCAACTAACTTAACTCCACCATTCACTTGCAAATAGATATGTCAGGGCTAACTGATTCTAGCAGAATGAATCCACATTATTATATCCAAAAAGTAACAACTTTGTGAGCCTGCCTCATTTCTAATGGTCAATAATAGGCTAAATGACAAGAGACAAAGTGGCTCAAATATACAGATTACAAACCACAAGCAGATGAAGTGTAGGGCGTATATATGTCTATGGATGAAGTGTATAGTGTATACGTCTACGGATGAAGTGTATAGTGCATACGTCTACGGATGAAGTGTATAGTGTATACGTCTACGGATTAAGTGTATAGTGTATATGTCTATGTATGAAGTGTATACGTCTACAGATGAAGTGTATAGTGTATATGTCTACAGACGAAGTGTATAGTGTATATGTCTACGGATGAAGTGTATAGTGTATATGTCTATGTATGAAGTGTATACGTCCACAGATGAAGTGTATAGTGTATATGTCTACGGATTAAGTGTATAGTGTATATGTCTATGGATGAAGTGTATAGTGTATATGTCTACGGATGAAGTGTATAGTGTATACGTCTATGGATGAAGTGTATAGTGTATATGTCTACAGATGAAGTGTATAGTGTATATGTCTATGGATGAAGTGTATAGTGTATATGTCTACGGATGAAGTGTATAGTGTATATGTCTACGGATGAAGTGTATAGTGTATATGTCTACAGATGAAGTGTATAGTGTATATGTCTATGGATGAAGTGTATAGTGTATATGTCTATGTATGAAGTGTATACGTTTACAGATGAAGTGTATAGTGCATATGTCTATGGATGAAGTGTATAGTGTATATGTCTATGTATGAAGTGTATAGTGTATATGTCTACGGATGAAGTGTATATGTCTATGGATGAAGTGTATAGTGTATATGTCTATGGATGAAGTGTATAGTGTATATGTCTATGGATGAAGTGTATAGTGTATATGTCTATGGATGAAGTGTATAGTGTATATGTCTATGGATGAAGTGTATAGTGTATATGTCTACGGATGAAGTGTATAGTGTATATGTCTATGGATGAAGTGTATAGTGTATATGTCTATGGATGAAGTGTAGGGCATATATATGTCTATGGATGAAGTGTATAGTGTATACGTCTATGGATGAAGTGTATAGTGTATACGTCTACGGATGAAGTGTATAGTGCATACGTCTATGGATGAAGTGTATAGTGCATACGTCTACGGATGAAGTGTATAGTGCATACGTCTACGGATGAAGTGTATAGTGTATATGTCTATGTATGAAGTGTATACGTCTACAGATGAAGTGTATAGTGTATATGTCTACGGATGAAGTGTATAGTGTATATGTCTACAGATGAAGTGTATAGTGTATATGTCTATGGATGAAGTGTATAGTGTATATGTCTACGGATGAAGTGTATAGTGTATATGTCTATGGATGAAGTGTATAGTGTATATGTCTACAGACGAAGTGTATAGTGTATATGTCTATGGATGAAGTGTATAGTGTATATGTCTACAGACGAAGTGTATAGTGTATATGTCTATGGATGAAGTGTATAGTGTATATGTCTACGGATGAAGTGTATAGTGTATATGTCTATGGATGAAGTGTATAGTGTATATGTCTACAGACGAAATGTATAGTGTATATGTCTATGGATGAAGTGTATAGTGTATATGTCTACAGACAAAGTGTATAGTGTATATGTCTACGGATGAAGTGAACAGAGGTGGAACAGAGGGTGGGGAACACAAAGGCTTAATTTAAATGGAAAAAAATAATGTTTATACATTTAAAATTAAGCCTTTCTGGAACACCATAATGTATTTTGAATACCTCTTTCCGAAGTATGATGATAAAAAAAGACAATGTGCTATACATCAAGATTTATCCAAAATGCATACACACTTAAAATACATGTAACTGAAATGCTGCCCATCCCTGGTCACACTTTGGCATGCACGTCAGACGGAGAAGAGAGTCATGGTGCAAAATGGTGGTTTTTGTGACACACACCTGTGGGAGGTGGTTGCTCCTGGGTGAGGGAGGGCGAGCGGGAGGAGGCCGAGGTGGACTGCGGAGAACACCACTCTGAGTAACAAATGGAAAACATCAACCGCAGTTACTCCTTAAAAGTGGTATTGAAGACGATCGGTAACTCATTGATTCTGACTCTTCACAACTCATAATAGTACATGAGTGTATGCGTGATCACTTAAGTCAGATAGAAAAGCTGTGGCTACAAGTTTCCTGCTCCTGTAAATTCCCAGCCGTCAAAAGAAATCAAATCATAAATAGTTTAACTAGCTCTGTCAAAAGCCTAAAATGCAAATTTTTTTTATAGAAGATACTTTTTCTATTTCACTAAGACTAAACCAATAATTCTTAATAGAAGAGCTGAGTTTTGCTTATTTAAAGCTCTCTCTCTGTGTGCATGTATATCATGGGTCTTACCTACATATCCACTGTCAGAGGAGCCTACAGACGCAGAGTGCTTTATGGGCTGAGGGGTGCAGTTTTTGGTCTCGTTCTCCTGTATGCAGTCTGCGCACCACCGTGACACCTCAGCCCCCCTCTGACTCAGGACTGCCCACTTTGCACCCTCCACTGCCTCCAGCACCATGTCCGCCACAACAAAGTGAGCGTTCTCCTGCAAAACACATGCGCACGCACACACACACACACAGACACACAACATCACTACGCACAAATGTGCCATTAATGCCTTAACTGGATTTATCACCAGTCAGTACAAGTTATAGCAGCCTTCACAGCCTTCTCAGAGACCAAGGGGGTATTTTACATTACAGGCATTTAGCAGACGCTCTTATCCAGAGCGACTTACACAACTTCTTATTACATTTATCCATTTATACAGCTGGATACATACTGAAGCGATTCAGGTTAAGTACCTTGCTCAAGGGTACAACGGCAGTGTCCGACTGGGAATCGAACCTGCAACCTTTCGGTTACAAGTCCTGTTCCTTAACCATTATACTACACTGTATTTCACAAAGCGGGATTACTGAGTTAGCGGGATAACTGCACCGAGTAAAACCGAGAACCCTCCCAAATCTGGAACGTGGACTGAAATAAAACGATCTGATCCAGATTTTACTCAGCCCACTTATCCAGCTAACTCAGTAATCCTACTTTGTAAAATACCCCCCGGTAGTGGCAGCAGTGGAACAGGACTTCAGGCGAGCATGCTAATAGCCACTGTTCCGCTGGAACTAAATGACCCGTGTCCAGTGGTCACACGTTCCGGGGGTCAGGGGTTACTCCCACCTTTTCCAGATCACAGCTGGCTCTGAGGATGCTATCAGGAGTGTGAGGATTCTCACTGCGATCCATGCACTTCCTGGGGCCTGAAATGTGGTAAACACAAAATAAGACTCGGAATACTACACTGCAAAAACCAAATCTTGACAAGCATTTTAATCTTATATTTAGACTTTAGAATCTTATTTCTGTTAGTTTGTCTTATTTAGCACAAAAGTATCTGCCAGTGGGGTGAGATTGTTTTACTCTTTTCAAGATTTGCAATAGGGTAAGAATTTCACTTGTCAAGCAAAAAGTAACTTAAAACAACCTAATATTTTCCACTTTTGAGAAAAAAAAGATTTTAATTCTCATTACAAGACTAAAACACTTGTTAAAGGGGCTATATGTAAGATGTTTACATGCATGAATCATTTTCAATTGCCAATGTATGAACAGATTGTAATGTAACTAAAAATAAGAGACCTTCCCCGACTTTCTCCGTTGCGTATAAGAGTCTACGGGTTGATTTTTACATAAAGAATTTGGTTCGGGTTTGCCTTCCCTCTCTCTGCTGCTGCAGTCACAGAACTGGTTGCAGTTCACTGCACGGCCACTGGTGTCAGCAATGAGAAGAACTTTCTGAACGCTATAGCCCCTTTAAAGGAGCTATATGTAACAAATTTACTGTACTAAATCATAAAATGACCATGATATGTCATCAGAGATTAAGGAAACATGCTAAGTCGAAATACTGGCTTCTTCGACAACAATGCTACATATGTTCTCCTTTGAAATTTTCATTCCGGGTCGGAACGTCTGTATTTGTTTTGGCCTGTGTGATTCACTATTCTCCAAGTTGACTCCGCCCACTGCCCATTACGAACAACCAGATGTACTCCGGCACTCCGACAGCCGATTTACGATTGCATAAGCTAAGTTCAACATCGTTTTCATTTAGCTAGCTAGCTAAAGATTTAAATATATATATATGTATATAGTTACTAGCTAAACATACCACTAACGTTACCTTATATCTGTGTGACCGTAAACATAGCCAGCCATGCATCTAGCTAACATTGACAGAGTTATAAAAAAATCCACATGAGCTGGTTTATAATTTGCAAACAATAAATAAATTGCCAACGTATACATTAGCTGATGAACTTACAGTGTAGGACTCGTCGTCGCTTGTCATTGTCAAAATAGAATAAGTCTCAAAATAAAATGTTGCGCTCTGCTCGTCTTGCGCTCGTGTTCGTTCAGTGTCCTCAACCTGGCAACCCGAGTCTGGGGAGGAGGGGGCGGGCGGAGACAACTCTCTTCAATATTGTGAATTTGGACTGCAGTACCCATTTTAAACGCTTGGTGTCAATGTTACATATAGCTCCTTTAAGACAGAATTTTTTTTTCAGCGTACCAGTGCCCTGTACCTGGGGTGACTTGATTACCTCAATTGAATATTACCTTGGTGAGAGCATTGATGTGAATGTTTATTACCCATTTGTGATCGATACACTGTACCTGGGCTGAGTGGTAATTACCTGTGTGTGATGGCTGCTCTGTACCTGAAATGATTAACCTTATGAATAACTGACTTGAGTGTTGATTACCTGAATGGATTACCTGTGTGTGATAATTGAGGTGAGTGCCGATTACCTGCCTGTGATGGTTGCACTGTACCTGGGGTGAGATGATCGCCCATAAGGATTACCTGTGTGTGATCACTGGCGTGCATGCGAGGTAACAGGGAGTACCTGGAGAGATTTGAGCGTCGGACTGTGTGCGGGGTTTGTGGCCCTCTTCTTGGCACCTGAAAGGGAGGTGGAGCCCCACGCCCAGAAGGCGGTTCAGGTTGGCCGAGAAGGAGACACAGCGGGGCTTCTCTGGCGAATGGGGTGGGTGGGGCTGAAGGTCCAGGGGCGGGGATTTACTAGCCCGTGTCGAGTGCGCTCTTAGTCTGTTTGGTGAAGGGGCTGCAGCTTGATGGGTGGGGGTTTGTAGCACAAGGGACCACGCTTCCCTTTTGGGACGGGACAGGCACTTCCTGCGGGAGATGACTGAGGTCCTACGGGGCAGGACGCAGCCTGGGCCTGCCTTGGGGTCGAGCTGCGGCCCGTTGCGTCTTTTCGGGGCGCCACCCTGGCCGGGCTCATTGTAACCGCCGTCGTCGCTGTCCGCCGAGTGTCGCGCGGCCGGATTGTCCTCGCTGCTGTCCGAGTCGGAGCGCGGGCCCTCCCTGGACGTGGGGGTGCCACGGCGAACCGGGGGGGAGCGCTGAGACAGGGGCTGGTACCTGGCCTCCCCCGAACTCTCAAGCAGAGAGAGGAGCATCTTCCTTACCGACACCGGAGAGGCTGAAAGGTGTTGCGAGCCGCCCAAGTGACCAATCACTGCTGGGTTGGAGAACTCCTCTGGAAAACAAGAGCCATTTATAGTGGGATTATTCATTTTTAAACTATTAAAGCTTGAATTTATGTTGATATAAAGGCATTGTCATGTTTCAACATAAGTGACTACAGTTATAAGCTTTGCCTCCTAGAAAAGTGGTTTTATAGATGTGTCTCATGTACCACAGCATCTCACACAGGAGTGAGAGAGAGAGAGAGAGAGAGAGAGAGAGAGAGAGAGAGACCGAGCGGGGCGGGTAAAAGTCCTTAATTCAAAGATTCAAAATGGCTGAAAAACAGAAGAGTCATGGTGGCTGCAGAACAGTGCGGTGGGAGGAAATATCTCCAGCATCTCTTCAGTGCACATCAAACAGGAGGACCGCTGATGTACAGTTTTTTGTTTTTTTTTTGCACAGAAAAGGAAATAAAGAAAAAGAAAAAAAGGGGCGTTGTTCACCAACCAGTAGTGCCCCCAAATGATGCTGGGCACTACTGCTGTAAGATGCGCAGACAAAATGAAAAGAAAAACATAAATATATTGTGTTGTAAAAACGGTTTTGTAAAAGGACTACGCTCATGCACACTGAGTCTTGCAAACTCTTTTAATAAATAACACAAACGTTTAAAAGAGTCTGTGCAAGATACAGTGTGTGGAAGCATAATCCTTCTACTCTTTTCTCCAAGAGCACTTGTTTTTTTAAGTTTTTTTTACTATTGGCAGGTGTGCAAACCTTATCCTCATAAAATTATCAATAGTAAAAACAGTTTTAGAAAAAAGCAATAAGTTTGAGCGACACTCACATTGGTGGAGAGACACAGGACGGGAGAAGTATGAGGGGATGACAGTGCCAATATTATGTCGTCCGCGTGTACTTGTCAAATGCGACTGCACAAGTGTTGCGAATGTGAATGTGAGTGTGCGTGCAAGTGTCAACGTGGACACTTGTGCAATTGTTTAAGACGGTCGAGTGCAATTGCGCAAACGCACGCACTGACGAACCCTTACAGAGAAGCGTCAGTATGATTGCGAGAGAGATAAAAAGAGAGTGAAAAAAATATATACTTGAAATATACTTTTTCAAAGTATACTTTTCACAGCGCTTTAAGTATACTAAGTGCACTAAAGTAGTTACTTCAAGTGCAGTGTGCGTATGTTAAAATGGGACTATTTTTAGTATACTTAAGTGCACTGTGTCTGTATGTTAAGTACACTAAAAATAGTCATTTTAAGTATATTTAAGTGCACTAACAAAAAGTATGATTTGTTGCAGCACAATTTCATTATGTCACCAGTGCAATTGAGACAAACTTTATTACGGTGTGTTTGAGACTATACTTGAAGTACACACAGTATACTTTTTAAAAGTACATTTTAAGCATACTTCAAATTAAGTACAAAAAGGAAAAGTATACTTGTAATAACGTTTGTGTACTTAAATTAGATTTTTATTACACTAAAGTATACTACTTTTTCACCTGGGCACTTAAGCATTTTCAGACACACACCTGCATTCTCTGGCACAGAAGTGCCTGTCACTGGGATGGTAGTACAGAGTACAGACCCGCAGTAGCCTGCTGTAGACGTGGAGAGACACAGCTTCTGTTGTTTAGCAACCAATTTTGTTTCAAGTAACTAGGTGAGGGGAGATACTTTGACCCATCACTTAAGTCCTTGGTAACAACTGACAAGGCCCTCTTTTGAGGACTCCTGATAAAGACACCCTTTCACCTTAAGCTGACAATGACTTTTTTCTTTCAGTTAGCATATATGGTTCTCCCACCACATTTCTGTAAGTTGGTTACGACACCATGGCTTAGTTCCGATAACTATCAATGTTACCAGAGCAGGTGTCATGAAGTTTTCACATCCCCATGTTGCCGATGCTGACCAAAGAAGGGAAATGAGACTTCAAGAGCTGCTGCAGAGAGCAAAGGATTATGGGAGGAGAATCCTAAAGACTGCGAGAGACTTCACTCTCCAAACAATCCAAGGAAATACAGCTAATATGAAGGCCTATGGTCTTTCTTTCTTAAGTATAAACATAGGTAGGTAATACAAAAAAAGTAGTATGTCAATGTGTCTGCAACTATAGTTGGCTTGAAGCATTATGTGGGTTTGCATAGGCCCAATACTAAAAACCGATTTTAAAAAACCACCCCCCAATTCCCATAGAGATCCATTCAAATGCAGAGACGTTATAGTATCGCTTGTAACAGTACCAGAAAATAAGTTATCAAGAGTCTTTTGATGTTGTTGGGTCACAGACATCAGGAAGTCATGGCATGCAAAGGATATGCGTCCAAATATAAAAAATTTAAAGACACAGTCAACTTAGAGTATGTAAACTTCTGACCCACTGGAATTGTGATATAATGAATTAAAAGTGAAAGAATCTGTCTGTAAACAATTGTTGGAAAAATTACTTGTATCATGCACAAAGTAGATTATCAGAAGTTTCTAAAGAAATTACATAATTTTATGGAATTTTCCAAGCTGTTTAAAGGCACAGTCAAGTCAACTTTGTGTATGTAAACTTTTGACCCACTGGAATTGTGATATAGTGAATTAAAAGTGAACAATTTGGAAAAATTCCAACAATTGTTGGAAAAATTACTTGTGTCGTGCACAAAGTAGATGTCCTAACTAACTTGCCAACAGTATAATTTGCTAACATGAAATCTGCGGAGTGGTTAAAAATTTGTTTTAATGACTTCAACCTAAGTGTATGTAAACATCCGACTTCAACTGTATGTCCTGTGTGTACCTGCAAGAGTGGGGCCGGGGGCCAGCAGGGGCAGAGGCACGGCCCGGTGAGGGGCGGAGCCCGCGGACCAGCTCACACAGTGCGGCCGCGAGTGAGGGAGAGGACCGTGAGGAAGGACGGAGCCGCTCCCGTTGACCTGAATGCCAAAGGGAGAGAGAGAGTCATTATACCGTACTGTCATGTCTGCTTATGCTGGACTGTTGAGTTTGAAAGAGCTGGGAGGGGAGGATGGCTCCATCTTACATTTCTGGACCTAAAATGTTTTTGGCTGATCACTGAGGGAAAGAAACCAAACAGAAAGTGATAGAAGGTGAGGGAGACCTTTGAATCTTACATTTAGGCTTCTAGCAGACATTCTTATCTTGGGCATTGAGCAACTTACAAAAAGCGCATAGACAAAGGCTGAGGTAAAAAAAAAACAGACTATACCAAGTTATCAGTGTCAAAGACTAACTGTTGTTCTCAAACCGCCATAAACCGATAACAGAACGCTAAGTCCCACAGTACGCGCAAGAGGATTATTCAATGAGACATCAAGCCCACTACAAACTGACTGTAGATATGCTCTCTCATTGTGTGCGTGCATGTGTTTTGTGGGGGCGTGTGTGTGTGTGTGTGTGTGTGTGTGTGCGCGTGCGTATACGTGTCTATGTGCGTGTGTGCATTTCCTCTGTGTGAATCTGGATTCAGTTCCGTTTTTAAGTTCCTTTCAGTTTTAACTACATCATTACTTTTTTACAGAACAGGACTAAGCACACACTAACCATGAGAGTGAGCCAAAAGCTAATAATGGGTGGAATTTCAATCTTTTGATTGATCTCGATATGTCCATGAGTTGATGGACAGCACATGGAAGCTCCACCCATGACAGAGCTTTTGCAATTAGCAAAACATAAAAAATTATAGGGTCCTTCCTCCGTATGGCCCTCTACTCACTCAAAGCTTTCCAACCAAATTAACAAATGCTAAACCCACATCCAATCTTTAAATCCTAACTGAAACCAAGCCCGTTCCGGCAAATCTCTCACACTCCTGTTTTGCTGTACATTAATGCCATTTGGTTACTTGTATAAAAAGGTTTAACTTTATCTTTACACACGTAAAGATCGTTTTTTCTCCCCTCTCAGGACCATGTCAGAGCCCCTTGAGACATCTGCCCGTGTAGATGTGGCCTGTTTTACCAACGGCCACATCTTCTGTGACTTATGCAAGTAAATTTTCTTAAATACGCAACTCTCGTTATTTTGTTCTTAGCAAATATTTATTTTTACACAGGCACACAAAACGAATTTTACGTGAGAACAAGCAACCGTACTGCACAGCGTAGACGTCGTTCTCCTGCAGTTTTTTAAATTTACGACCAGCGCCAACAAGATCGCTGTAATTCTGCACTATTTAATGGTAACAAGAGCCTTGTGTGAAGTATTTGTGCACTTACTATCTCATTTCATTCACCTGTGTAGTCACCAGGTCAGATTAGTTTTTCTACTCATTACTAAAGCAATGAACTCCACTCTGTGGACAGTTTGCTCCAAAAAGGAAATGGTGAACTGACATTTGACCATTATAATACTAAAAAATTCTTAACAAATCTAGCTGTTCATAGTTATAGAATTGATCTAGACGTGCTTGAGTTTGAGGGCAGCATGTTGCATAGAATGACAAAGATCAGCCAGCTCACTCACCGGTTCCCATGCAAAATTTTATTCTGAGCTCATTTGAATTATGGCTGTCAATGTGCTCATTTATGCAAAATTAGTAACATGACATGAGAAAGACTAGAGACCAATGTGACCAGGTATGGCTTGTCAGAGTACACCTGAAAGTGCAACTGGCCTTATGAGGGAGAAACTGTCTCTCCTGAGCACACCTGAACCATACTGTCACAAAACTTATACAAGGGAACGCACTGGCATGGCTACACACATTTTAAAACTACATAATGGCTTGATCCAGGGCAATGTACTTAACAACTTTCAAATTATACACTTGTACAACTGGCTATGCTCTGACAAATAGAATTGGCTGACTGCCGTCCGCAATTTCAGTGACATCCTCACTGTAACACATAAACAGGCCACAGAAAACAAACGCAATTAAAATGTTCCCTGTGTTTTTGCCAGTCCTCAAGTCGGCCGAGGGGAAAACGACAGGCATTATCGCGCGTTCTGATGGCACGCACCTTTAAAACACCCTCCGGGTCCATGTCGTACGTGGTTCCTCTGTTGCTGTGGTTTTTAAGGCCACGGTTTGAAGATTCGCTCAAGCCAACGATCTCCCATCCTCAGTTTCAAGTCCACTTCTTCATAGAGATTTTCCACAGAAAAACATCTGAGCCACTGATGTTACCTTTGTCACAAATAGGCCAATTGTGCTAGACGGGTCGTCGGATTAAATAGTAGGACAATAAATATGATATGTATCAATTTAAAATGAACTAAATTACTTGTAGGTTAGATTTCCATAATAATAATAAAAATACAAAAATACACGTCCGTGCTCAAATAGGCATTATTTTGCGGTGTGTTGGTGTGCTGTACGTATTTCTGGGCGCCTGTACGTTTTGAACTAATCGAGTTCGAGTAACACCAGTTTCACAACTCAACTGTAGTTCAGTTTTCACAATCACAACAGAAAAAAAAATGCCGGTCATATTATAAACACCAAGCACGCGCTTTCAGTAAAAGAGGCTTTCTGTCCTTATTTCGTGAGTCTCTGCCACCCTAAAAAGCCCAACTTTGAGCACACGAATCGTAGGATATTCCATACATATTGTACAGAAAAAAACTATTGTTACAATCGAAATATCGTTAGAATACTAAGACATACCATTTCAGTTGCCCGCGTTCAACGATAGTCGCTGCATAATCGGAGCCTACGCTATTGAGAGGGAGTGTGTCTGGCATTTATGTAAAAGGAAGGGCTTAACTGTATAATTGCCTATCTGCGCGCAGAGACGGTTAGACCTGTGCTTCCTGTATTTCTATTCTGCCACCAGCTGTGTTGCCTCGCGTTGGGTCCCCTTTTGAAGTCGACCTCAAGTTAAACATTTCCTTAAACAAATTAATAACACGTGACTGGGGGAGTGCGCAGGCAGGCGACGCACTCTCTTCTAAATAACTACTAATAATACACAGTTCATTGATGTGAAATCATTTTCATTGCAATGTGTGTTCTTTACACATCATTAGCTATTACAACTATAATAATTACTCATCTAGAATTACATTTTAAATATAGACCTAGGAGCATATTTGACGGGAGCAGAAAGTAGAGGAGTGAACCCTGTGCAATATAGCCTCCCAGCTAACGAAATTAGGTGCCCAGGGCGTCCCCTGAACGTCTCGAAATGTCATCAGGACGTCACTTTGACATCTTTTTGTAGGGTTTTCTAAACGTTACGTAGACGTCACAGAGAACGTTCCCTGGACGTTCTAGTAACCTCCCCCAGACATTCACTACATGACGTTATATTGTAACCAGTAGCAGACGTTGCAGGAACGTCCCTGAATGTCCCATGAATGTTATGAGCACAACGTCATATCATAGCCGAAAAATTATAATTAAATGTCATATTGTAATCAAAAAATGACCTTCCTAGGACTTTAATAACGTTCTAGTAATGTTTTTGGGACATCCCTAGGGAAGGTCACATCATAACTTTGAGGGGACTAAAATGGGACGTCCACTGTTTGCTGGGCTACGGTAGACTCCCATAATCCTGAAGGGCAATGTTATGGTAGATTTCCATAATCTTGAAGGGCAATGTTATGGTCTCGTTCAAAGATTGAAAATGTAAAAGGTTGACACAGTTATACAACCTGGTCATTGCACAGCTTCTAACCTGTAAAAACCTGAAGAAGTGGAAGTTTAGAATGTTGTACTTACAACATGATAGACTGACAGAACTAACGTGGCTGTACATGAACAAATCTATCCAAACATGCCTTTCTGTGGCAATCATTAAATGATGAATCATATTGAGATTGGTTTATTTCCCTTTCAGAAATGCATCATGTGCCATACAGAAATGATCAGATAGGCTAGCTGCATAACAGACAGCCAACAACAACAGCAATAAGATACCCCGACATAGGCTTACACACGGCACAGCATGCAATTAAAGAGCTCACCTTATAATAATATAGTAAGGTGCAGCATCCACACACACAAAATTTCAGTTGTTTTGTTTTGTTTCAGTTTGTTCAGCAGTGAGATACTAGTGGGCACGAATGATCTGTGAGCCCAGTTGGTTCGGAGCGGTGGCACCCAACACCGTCTGCTGATGGCAACAGCTCATATACAGTTGAAGTCGGAAGTTTACATACACTTAGGTTGAAGTCATTAAAACAAATTTTTAACCACTCCACAGATTTCATGTTAGCAAACTATAGTGTTGGCAAGTCAGTTAGGACATCTACTTTGTGCATGACACAAGTAGTTTTTACAACAATTGTTTACAGACAGATTGTTTCACTTTTAATTCACTATATCACAACTCCAGTGGGTCAGAAGTTTACATACACTAAATTGACTGTGCCTTAAAATTTTTAATATTTGGTCGCATATCCTTTGCATGCCATGACTTCCTGATGTCTGTGACCCAACAACATCAAAAGACTCTTGATATCTTATTTTCTGGTACTCTTACAAGCGATACTATAACGTCTCTGCATTTGAATGGATCTCTGTGGGAATTGGGGGGTGGGACATGATTTAGCTGTAAATTACACTGGAAAAGTATGGAAACACATAGTTGGCTAAATGGCTCTAAGTCATCAAGGGTCTGACGCATCAAACAAGCCTTAAATCATCACTCTGCTGCCAGAAATACAGTAGATATGGATGGATAACTTGAAATGTTTCTTCTCCTGACTTATTAGGAGAAACAACCCTTAAAGTGATCCATCCATATCTACTGCATATCTGGCAGCAGAGTGATGGTTTGAGGCTTGTTTGATACCTCAGACCCTTGATGACTTCCAGCCATTTTACCAATCATGTATTCCATACTGTTCCAGCATAATTTACAGCTAGATCTAGTCCCACCCCCCAATTCCCATAGAGATCCATTACAATGCAGAGACGTTATAATATCGCTTCTAAGAGTACCAGAAAATAAGATATCAAGAGTCTTTTGATGTTGCTGGGTCACAGACATCAGGACGTCATGGCATGCAAAGGATATGTGACCAAATATAAAAAATTTAAAATGATGTGTTACTTCTACATTAATTTGTACAGAGGGTAAATTAAACTGGGGAAATAGTGCTCCCTAGTGGAGCCCACGTGTTAGTAATAACAGGAGAAGACGCAGGAGCATTTACTCTGACACGCTGCAGTCGGTTTGTCAAATGGACTCTGCCTGGTCTAATGATGTTACTATTTGGCCCCTAACTGCAGTAATCTCTCCAGATGGGAATATGGGGTTTGATAGCATTAAATGGCAACAAAAATCAATAAAAAGACCACAAGCATATCGTTTTGGCCGATCAAGATCATTATTATTATGCAGCGTCTGCAGCACTCCATTGATTCCTCACTCCACTTCAGAATAGTTCTTATCTCTGGCTTGCTAGATTTAAATAAGCCTGTTTGTAGTGGGTGACCAGAGGTACATTCAAATTCAGCGAACAGAGCCGAGCGTGCGTGGCAAACATGTTTTCTTTGAACGGTTAAATTTGAACAGCTTTTTAAGAACGTTCCAAATTGTTTGCATTACCGGAGGTGCGTTCAAATTCAGCGAACAATGCTAACGTTTGCAAACTATTTCAAACTTTTTTCCGTTAGCTTTGTGTTCGCAGCAAACGTTTGCAAACATAAGCGAACGGTCTGAAAAGGTAGTTTGCGGTGAACAAAAATGGACGCTGGACCGAGGGAAATGTGTTCCCAGATGGAGATTTCAGTTGAAGATACCGAAGTGAGGAGTTATCAACCGCTTCCTTGAGCCATGTTTCGGTGAAGCGCAGCAATACAACTTTACTCAGAAAGCGACAGCAGTCTGAAGCTCGTGAGTTGCTCGGGGAGAGAGCGGGTGTTTGCAAGAATGCAAAAAAGACAAATAAGGAAAAACAAATAACAGACAAACATATCTGACGTGACGCAGGCGCCCGTCGCCGCTGTGCAGCGCCAGAATTAGATCAGTCCAGAAAAAAGTATGGTTTATAGAAATTGGTGATAGCAGCGAGGGGATCCAATGTTTTTATTAAATTGATTCCATGTTTTAAGTTAGTCACATCAAGGCTATTATGTTATGATGTAACCTTGTTTTGCTTTATGTTACTATGCTGCCACCTTGTGGATTGAATAATGTGTGTTTTTTTGTTGGTTTTTCTTGATTGTTTGCGCACATTTCCTGAAACTATTAACTCAAGCCCACACTAAGTACGTGGGCTGTGCTGACCCCCCAGGAAAGATATCAGGTAAGATGTGGAGGAAAGATGTGAAAGAGAGATGTGCGGTAACCTATAGCCCTAGAGTGGACTTGGCAATAGAGGACCCCCTGGTTGCTGATGGCTGCACAGAGAGTGATATTTTCCCCACGCATGCCTGGGACTTTTACAATGGCACAGTAGCCAATGACGTTCTTTCTGTGTCTTCCCCACTTTGTCAGGTCAAACCTTATCGATAAAAATGTAGGCTACTTATGTAGCATGGGGTTGTATCTAGTGCAAACATTCTCATAAAGGAAACAACATAGCAGTATCAGGAGCAGACCTCTGGCAGTCGATATAGCAATGCATTTTTTATGCATTTCAGAATGACTACAAAGAGTGCAAATTTGAGGGGATCAAACATCTGTAGGCTACAAGCCACCGCTCCAATAAGCATTCACAAGATATATGGGTTAGGTGGTACTTATGGTTGCTACTATACATGGGTAATAATGACAGAATACAGTGCTCAAATAATGTTGTAAATTACAGTACGGTGGGCTACTTGCACATGCTAGTAGTGCATTTCTTTCAATCTGACTTCCTCTCAACAGGGGCACGGTACACGTTCCTGATTTCTTTTTCAGGATGCGATCAACTATTTGATTTGTGCTAAGTTCTGATTGCTGATTGAATGTCTGATTGCATTTGCATTTTTGGACCTTAGAGGATTTTGCACTGCTTCAAATTTTTTCAGTTTTACATTTCTGCTTAAAATGTTTTCTAATCAACATAAAAGAAACAGCATTGTATGTCGACAATGTCATTTTGATTGATCTCTTTTGTTGATTTGGTTTTCAAAGCACCCGAGTTTCAAATGAATGTTTTGCTGGATGCGTCGGGGTCTGGGGATGACCAGGATGGCCCATATCGTGGGACAGAAAATTGGGTCTTCAGCTCCGAATGTGACCAGTAGGGGTCAGAAAATGTCCGCACTTACAACTCGTTGCCTTGGCCGAGGCTCAATGTTGTACAAGTAGCCTAGTAGCGCAGTCGCAGTCGTCGTTCAAGTCACTCGAAGAGAGGTAATTCGCGCACCGCTGGAGTTACCCTTGGATTTTTCTTGTGGATACAAAATTATAACGCCGTATAACAGTATAAATCAGGAATAAAACATGGCGACGCTGGGACAGGACTCTCGTCCCCATTCCCAGCTCGCCTCTGGTTCGGTCCAAACTAACATCAGCAGTTTGGGCTCTCACAACAATATGCCCCTGAACCGGGGTCTTGAACGCGCTTTGGAAGAAGCGGCGAACTCCGGGATTTTAAACCTCAGCGCTAGAAAATTAAAAGAATTTCCAAGAACTGCTTCGAAGCACGATTTGTCGGATACAGTTGATGCAGGTAAAATACTGATTACATTTTAAATACCGTTGGATTTTTAATATTTCTGTGTTCCTCACCCAGTTATTGAGTGGGTGTTTAAACTGACAAAGATGGTTATTTATTATATGTGTTTATTATTGTTGATGTATTTATTGATCGTGATTGACAAGTATTTTAATAATTATGTTTCTATCTGTAACAGGGCACAGGATTTATTTGCTAACACACAGTTTTCTGAATGTTATATTTTGAACATGTGATGTGGATATCGGGATGCCGATGTGCCGTAGGCTACTGAGTACCACGGAACTTGTTTCTCACGGGGATAGCCTGTGTTTTAACCAGATGTTCAGTTTTCGGTTGAGGCAAGACAATGTGGGACAGGAGCGCAGTGCCCTCATAAATTCGGATTTCGGTGGGGTCAAACATACTGGGATTTTGCTGAGCACAGCCAGTTTTTTTTGACTGTGTAAATGGTCATTTTGCTTCCTATTTGGCTAAGACATCGGGATGTCCTGGAAATTCCCCACGAGTTACCAGAGCAACGGTCCAGGTTTTCAGTTTCCATTTCCAAAGAACTAACGTTAACGAAACGTAGCAGAGCATGTAATCTATCAAATAGCCTAGTCGACAATTACACCACATCAAGAGCAGTATTGACGCATAGGCTATAGGCCACTGTAACATCTAATCAGCTGCTATTTTTGCCATCGCTAAATAAAAGCTTCCGCAGTAGTCCGGTGAATATTGGGAGCAAGGTGTTTTCAGTGGTGATGAGGTAACATTTTAGCTACCGTTCTAGAAGGAAACTTTGACCTGTAACTGTAGTCCACAGTGTCAGAGAAAGACAATACACGTATTACGATGTCGCTTTCCCCCCGGTTCAGGCATGGGTGGTCAAATGATAAGACTTACAAAGACGCAGTCGTTGTTTTAAAGTAATTTAGCCCAAGTTGTGGTAGAAGAGAGTCATAGTTACATAATTACAGTATCCGCAGGCGGCCCCTAGGCTACTCCATGACTAGAAGCTAGCCTATGATGTGCATCCTGCACACGCCAGGTGAGGTCCCAGCAAACAGTGGACGTCCTAGGGACGTCCCATTTTAGTCCCCTCAAAGTTATTTGATGTTACGTTCCCTAGGGATGTTCTAAAAGCATTACTAGAACGTCATTAAAGTCCTAGGAAGGTCACTGTTTGATTACAATATGACATTTAATTTAAAAATTTTCTGGGACGTTCAAGCAACGTCCCTGTCCGCTATGATATGACATATTGTATAGAAAACCCTACAATATGACGTCAAGGCGACGTCCTGATGATATTTCGGGACGTTCCGGGGACCTAATTTTGTTAGATGGGGTGACGATGACAAAGGGCCACGTACATAGTGTCTCTCCCCGCCCGCCTCCGTCTGGGGGAATGGACTTCATATTCATAGCTCCGTTTTACTGCTGCATTCAATTTAAGTCATAACAAACACACAACACACATCACTTAAAAGCAGCTTCACAACTGATGAACATTGTAGCAAAGTCCTATTTTTAACATACGTGGTTTATTTTCCTCTTTTATTAAGTCACTCAACTTCAGGGGTTGTATTTTTCTCAAGACCAATTTTCCTGTTGTTTATTCTGAAGAATCTTGAATCTCGTTTAGGTGGGGCCCCAATTGGCCAACTGAACCATTGACCTACACTATAATCGAACTATGGGCTGGAACCTGCTATAACCAAATCAGTGCGTTGCTCAGTTTGGTTTTACTTCTGCCTTCACCCTGACTCTGAGTCCCTCTTTATGAGGGACATGCCAGGCATCACTTAAAAGAAGGACTGTCTTCTTTGCTGGAAAGTTTCTCAGATTGAGTTGATTCAGCTTGCGAACGGACTCAAACCAAGTTGAGTTGATTCAGCTTGCGAACGGACTCAAACCAAGTTGAGTTGATTCAGCTTGCGAACGGACTCAAACCAAGTCACCATGGTGACTCATTTTTAAAATTCCTTTCTACTAGGTGAGTGCAACAGGGTTCTGCAAACAGGCCTGGGATTACCGTGCTGGCATTACATAGGCCCTATAGGCTATAAGCGCATAAACTGTGTCGCTGCAGGTGATTCTCACACAGTAAGTGACTTAGTCACTACCATTTTAATTTTTCTCCTATTGCAGCAAAAAAAAAAACTGATCAGAGCCAGGCATGAACATAACATTTGTCGGGAAAAAAATAACCTAGATATCTACATCGTCGAAATACTCTGGGGACATGCCATCGGTAGTGATCTTGCAAGTAATATTTGTCTTTATAATTTAGCCTATATTCTCACAATGCACTGGGGTGCGGGCAGGGTCTGGGTGCTAGGCAACATAAGCCGGGATGTTTATGCAGCCGTTATTAGCATATTTTGTTATAAAAACAAATTTGTCAGACATTGGTAATTGTTCAGACCTGTCATTCCTTTCTTGACCTGCCTTTATTGTCGAAGCTGCTTCAGATGGTTCACTGATCTGATGTGAACCAACAGGAGGTGTGCTGGTACCTACCAACACGTTCCGGGCCTATGTCAATCACGGCTTCTGGTTACATGGATGGTTGTGCGATTGAGCACTCCCACCAAATGGGAGTAAACATATCTCAAAGGTTATTCCAGAAAGCCGAATGTTTCACATATTGAATGCGCGGCTGCTGACTGCTTCGGAACCGGGCACGAGCAGAATGTCCGACAGGACCAGTCGTGATCCAACAACACGAGGAGAAGGCTGTAAACGGACGTCAGTCCGCTGAGCTCTTAAAAAAGAACTTTAACAACGACAGCAGCAGAGGGGGTTTCCTATAGGGGCAGGCAGGGCAGGCTGTGGGAGCTGAAAGTTAGAGTATTTGTGGTTCATTCTGTCTTGTCACAGCCTGTACGGTGTGTGTGTGTGTGTGTGTGTGTGTGTGTGTGTGTTTGAGTATGTGCAAATATGTGTATGTGTTTGAGTATGTGCAAATACAGTATGTGTATGTGTTGGAAGGAATTTCTGTTTTAGGTTCTCTACCGTACAATTTGTTTGTGAACTTTATCCCGAGGGGTTCAGCTCAATGGGCTACGAAGGGGTCAAATGAATCTTTTCACATTTTTTCTCGCATGGCTGTTTTTTTTAATCGACTCGCCGTGAAATATGTCCATTGCGAGGCCCCGTGTGATAGTCTGATCGTAAATGATGCCAAACACCATAAAGACTGATTGATTGTCTGAGACAGTGACGTGACTTCAACGAGAGAGAGAGAGGAGCTACGGTGGAGCCAATTCAAGATTCAAGGTGCAGCAGAGACTGTAGTCCACACAGTTGAACAAAAACAACCAATCTGAGGTTCTTTTTAGCATTTTGCTTGCAGAAATCACACGGTGAGAATGTCACTGTCTCATTTCTGCAAGTTAATTACTGAAATGTAAGTCCAGAAGTCCAGCCCTTTTCTGAAAAGAACTGTACTCTTCAGTGATTTGAGAATGCGTATGATGACCTACTTGTGTGCACGCGTCTGTGTGCGTGCAAGAGTGATTTGAGCGCGTCAGTATGCGGGTGCATGTGTGTTTGTGTACAGGTGTCCCGCGTGAGCGTGAGAGAGAGCGAGTTGAGAGTGTGAGTTTGTGTGTATGTTCGTGTTTTGAGGGGTGGACGTGGAGAATGGTGAGCAGCACGCAAAAAGCCAGCAGCACGACATTGTTAGCATTAGCCTTAAAAGTGCTAACATCCAGCCACACCCCCATGTCCATCTGTCACCTGGGGTCACAACCCGGCCACAGATGCACTGGAGTGCATGCTGGGAGGAGTGGGAGGTATGTAAGGGGCTTGGGCAGGGCCCGGACCATTTCCTGACTTTCACTTCCTACCCCTGTGTTCTTCCCATCCTCCCAGCATGCACTGCTCTATGCCTCTTCTTGGGCTGGTTGCCAGGAATGACTCTCCCTGGACTCTCACTCTCTCTCGAACTCTGCCTTTCTCTCCCACTCAGCTCTCTCTCTCTTTCTATCCCAACATACATTCCATCCCAACATACATGTCCCATAATGCACTTCAAACGTATGCATCTCAGCCTGTGCTCCTCTCTTTCCATCCACACACACACACACACACACACACACACACACACACACACACACACACACACACACACACACACACACACACACACACACACACACACACACACACACACACACACACACACACACAACTGACAGGCAGCATAGAAGCACAGACTTATCTTAGAGTGGACCAAGCAGTGTGCACATTTTATTAACAGTTACAACTTGAATCCATCTATCTGCTGTATAGGTAGCTTGTAAGATCACGTACATTTGTGCTTAAATCATAGAATGAATGAATCAGCAAAAGTAAAAACTCCATGATACCAGAGGTGGATAGTCAAGGGATCAGAAAGCAAAGATCCCGCCACGTGTTTCTTCCAGCCATTAACTCAGCCGTCTGATTTCACCTATCAGTTCTACCTCCTGGCTGAACATTGTACTAATGAACAAATCCAGGTGATTGGTACTGAAAGTACTGAGGAGGACTTTGGCTTTCTGAACCTGGATGTTCCTCCACTCCACGATACACACTGGAATGTAACGTAGTTACGCACGGTTGTAACCATAGCAACTGTTATGTAACTGTTAATTTCTCCTGGGAGGGAGGGGGGGGCTGACCCTTAGCCCCACACCCCACCTCCAGCCTGCTCTCTCAGTCAGTGTAGGTGGGTAGAATGCCCCCTTCTGCCCAAGAACGAGGCACAAAATAACAGTCGCCAGCTGCCACCTGCGATCAAGTGCGTTATACTAGCGCACTGTAAATCAACACGAACAAGGACGTCAGAAAAAAAGACTAATAAACCCTGGCATGAAAGCGCTTAAGTGACTCTGCCCTCTACTACGCCGGAGGGCTCGTAACTCAGCCGCGCAAACACTTCCCTCGCCATCTACGGGCCTGGCCGAGCCCCGGTCGCCCGGGAAATGGGGGGGGGTAAATATTCCCTCGATTGGAGGATAATGACCTCATTCGCCGCCGTTGATGGACTCCCCCCGTGAAGAACGGGTTCCTTGAGAGAATGGGAGTTAGTTTCCTCACGCCGCACTCGGTTAGGATCAGCTGTGGCGACGCGGAGGGGAAAAAACGTGGAAGGAATTAGAGAATATCTCACGTGAGAGCAGCCGAACGAAAAAAAAAGGTTTTAGCGGCGGTGAAATTTTCGAAGACCTGCGGTTTTGCCGGATGACTTAATGCCTCATTAGTGATACTGGGTCTGAGCTGCCAGTGCCTCTATATGTGGAACTCTGTCTACACATGACATCTGTCAGTTGGTGGTCAGTCTGTCTGTATGCTACACTCTGCCTGGAGGCGAACTTCTGTGTGTGTTTGCTTAGTAAATTATGTATACTCTGTATGAATGCAACCTCTTATTCTCTAACCCTGGTTTGCGCCATATTGCTGTGGATGTGACATGTCCCTGTCCGTCACTTTATTCTTTTGGCGTGCCAGGGTTGTTTGTGTCACTCTGTTTAAATGGCCAGGCTGTGATGGTTTGTCTTATTGTTATGTATTAATGTGTGATATAATGGATTTATTCTTAGTCTCACTCATTTCCTCTTACTCTCACTCACTCACACACACACACACACACACACACACACACACACACACACACACACACACACACACACACACACACACACACACACACACACACACACACACACACACACACACACACACACACACACACGTACACATGCACATACACTCACTATGAGCTAATCTGGATGGATTGGGTACAGGGTGTAAAATTAGCACCCGCCACCAGCCAATGCTAGTTAAATTTCAATTTTGGTAACCAACCAGGTTGTGTTGTATTGTAAAAAGTAACATGTGGCTGGTAAAATGTTGAAAATGGCTGGTGATTTTTCAAAAGCCACAAGCCACTCTGGCCATTGGGTGAAAAGGGTACTACCACTACTTCCATGGCCTGATTGGATATCTGTGCTGTGTTTCTTTATATGTGATCTATGTCCATTGCCGAGGTCTGTTCTTTAGGGATGTGAAGTGTGCCGAGGGGTGCGTCCCAATACTCTAAAAATGCACCCTCCTTTGCTCCACTACCACCTCCTCTCCTCCTTGCCCCGGAAACGGATCTTTGTGTTTTAATCTAATGTTGCTGATTACATCTTAATTACGTATTAATGGTTAAATATGAATTAATGTCTCGACGCAAACCGCAATGTCAAGTACATTGTATACTGTACATGTAAATAATTGTACTCGAAACGTGCATGCAGTTTTGCATACTTCCGGGTAGGAGAGGAGTGGTAGTGGGGGAGTGGAGGAAGGGAGGTGGGGAGTGAAGAATATTGGGACGCACCCTCTCTGTCCCGGAATCTCACCTGTCTGTTGAATCTGCTCTCCATCCGCCCCATTCAGTTTGCGCAGCTCCCAGCATGCTTTTGGGTTTGCTTGTTTGTTGATGCGGCTGTGGTGGAACTGTGTCTTGTTTCCGTGTAAATCGCTCAGTCCCTTAAGTGCTTTTGCCACCCCATCCCCCGTAACCTTTTCCAGCCATTTCCCCCCCCACAGGCCGTACGACGATAGCACAACCATTAAACAGGTCGCTTTCTGTGTGAGAATTTAGCGATGTCCTCCGTCGATCTGCTCAACATGCTCCTCGTTGCATAACAATTTGTAAGACAGCCAAAATATTAACCACAGTTTTCTGTTCTTTTAATCCCAATTTGGAATGGCCCAACTGTACCCATAAGGTGGTCTCGCTGCAATGTTCCACAAATTCTGGAGAATTCTGCCTAAAAGTTTCGCATTCAACATTTTTTCTGTGGTTCCTTCCCTGGGCCAATTGTGCACCACGCTGCGGGCTGCCAGCCATGGTTGGCACTGTGGCGAGTGGATATCAGACCCTTGGGGAAATGTTACGCACAGGAACCCACCCAGCAGCCCCTGCCCCCTGACATTACACTGCATCGCGCTGAGCAGCATTGTAATCGCAGGACTTTAAACATAGTTAATCATTGACCATTTCTGCCACTCTGGGCCTCTCTCTCTTTTTCTTCTGCTCTTTCTCTCTCTCTCTGGATTTTGTGTGGGATTACATGGGTGGGGTGGAGGGTGGGGGGGTCTTAATCGTCATTCCCACTGTCCCATTCTGTCCTGTAAAAATCAGAAAGAGAAGCAAGAGAGAGAGAGAAAAAGAGAGAGAGAGAGGCAGAAATGTGTCCTAATTAACAGCATCTGACACATAAATCGCTAAAGCCCCTGGAGCTGTTGTCTCATTGGCCGGCTGCATTCGATGATGTTGCCCCCCTGCTCCGTGCTTCACTCTTCACAGTCGTGTGAAATTCGGTCTCTGGAGCTCGCTGATTGACTATCTGATGTATGCTGCTAAGTGATGTTGCAACAATTGCAGCGACAGATACCCCTTTGTTTATTTATCTATGCGATTTTAACCGCTGTTTTTGTCGTAATATTAATTCAAGAAGACACAATTTCCATACAACAGATATACATTTGAAAGGGGGTTATGAAGAAAAGCTGCATTTGAAACATTGAATGCATTTGATTTTAGCTTGGAGTTCAAGGACAGAATTGCGCCTGGCATGAGGACAAGCCTGTTGACCACTTATTTTCACTTTTGTGTTATTCCCAGTAATGGCCAAGAAATCACTTTGGAGACTAAAAGTTCTAAAACTAAAACAACTGTGTCCAGGCGCTGTGACACATACTACACCAAAAGCAGAGGAAATGGATGAAAATGATCAATAAGAATCTGCATCCCATAATATCACCTGGTATAATCGCCCGCTGTTGCCATGCAGTTCCTTCCCTGCTGTGCAGTCAACTGGCTCAGCCCAGACAGTGACAAAGGTGCAAATGCATCTCTGCCTGCTCATTGGTTAAGGGGGATTGGTGAGGGCAATGTGTAATGCATGGGCGGAGTTAAAGGTCTGCCCTGGCAGATGTGTTGAGCGCTTTTTTGTGTTTCATGCTCCACATATTCGGTTCAGAAGCAAACCCTCCTGTTTGAGGAATCGTAAGGCCACGTGCCCGTTTTTATCTCCTGCGTTAGTCTTCTCACTCAACGGCGTGCGGTGTTCTGTGCCGTTCTTTGTGTTCTGGGTCTGTTGGACCTCACTCGGATAAGAGCCCTGGCATATTCGTAATTTTCACTTGGACTAAACTCACCCAGTCTAGCAACCCCGGACCTTGAGATGTTTCAAAACGTTCTCACCTAACTGTTTGGAATGACACTCGCTGTCTAGGAATAGCCCAAAGTGTGATGTATTTGACACATGCACCCTCACACTATTCAATCGCTTCCCTGGGTTTCGGCATTTATGCTTGAATCGGTTTGAATCACCGCCTTCAGCTCTATCCCTTTGTTGTTTATGGCTCTTTTGAAAGGCTTATAGCAGAGAGGTGTACATCTGGCACGTGAGGCGAAATGTCACCCATCCCGGTTCCCCGGCCCATCCCTCAATCTGCTGACCAGACTTCAGACAGAATGAGTGTTTTCGGAGAGAAAGAAGAGGACAGGGGAGTGAAGAGGATGGAGGAGAGAGTAGTGGAGAGAGGATGGGGGAGAAGTGAGGAGAGATGTGTAACAGGGGAGGAGAAAGCAAAGGAGAGGAGGAGAGAATAGAGGAGACGAGAGAGGGGAAAGAGGGGAAGAGAAAGGAGTGTTAGGAGGAGAGGAGAAAAGAGGAGAGGAGTGGAGAGAGAAGGGATCGTTTCACTCGGCGCTGCAGCTGTGTACGGGGATGGTATGTTAGAAATGGGCAGACCTGTCTGAACATGTGCTGAGATCAGCCGGTTTTTCTCAGACCGCCGAAAGCATATCTTTTAGAACTGCATGCAGAATCGTTGCCAAATTTCCCAACGGCTCCCAAGCACCAGCATGATCTGCCTGATTGATAAAATTATTTGTTTTATCACTGGGCAATCTCCCTTCCACACAATAAAATAAAATAAAAACGTGGCAGGAATTCGCTAGTAGCCTTGCTGGTACTCCTTGTGCGGACCCACCCTTCAGCCATTTACAGTAGAAAGTGAACACACTGCAGTGATGGTGGCTGTCATGGAATGACTAGTCACAGGTTAGCTTTGCTTTGGGTGGATGTTCAAGACTGAGGGTCAGTGGAGCAGGAGGCACGGGTAGAGGCAGAGGAAGAGAGGGAGAAAGAGAGGGAAGGGTTGACAGGGAGACAGTTATGTTTATTGTTTGTTATAGGTAATATCACTTGATATTGTATTACTAGTCCGTATTCTGTTTGAGGCACTGGTGGGTACTCCATATATTTGGCAACACAAATGTGTGTGTGATGGCAGTAAAACGCAGGATGTGCAGTGAAGATTGGAAGATACCATCAGACCTGGTCAAACCAGAATATAACATCGCCTAATACACATAACAAACCACTATTAGCAGTTGCCACAAAATCAGTACAATCCATGACCACAAGACCACAGACCATGCTCTGTACTATAAACCAGTACAGACCATTGTAAACCACTACCTAAAACACAGTGACCATTACCACAAGAAGCGTATAAACCAGTACAGACCAGTATAAACCATTACCTAAAACACAGTACAAACCATCACAATCCACTGTATGTAATTTCCAGAAAACCCGTACTAACCATTACCACAAGGCCAATATAAGCCAGTACAAATCAGTATAAACCTTTATCCAAAATCCATTTCAACCTTACCATTAAAGCAGTGCAAATGATTACTCCCAGGCCAGTACAAACCAGTACCACTACACAAGCACAAACCAGTGTAATCCAATAGCCCAAAACAAATGCAAATCAGGAAAAACCAGTATAAACGAATGCCACGAAATCAGTACAAGCTGTATGATGGGCTTTCCTAAAGTACTGACAGACAGACTGGTTTAGTTATTTGAGTATTTGATCCCCTCCTGATATTTGAATATCAAATTGTTTCACGTCTTTGCTGCACGTGCGGTCAGCGATGAGCTGTGAACTATGAGCTGTGAGCTATGGGCTGTGAGCTGTGAACTATGAGCTGTGAGCTATGGGCTGTGAGCTATGGGCTGTGAGCTGTGAGCTATGGGCTGTGAGCTGTGAACTATGAGCTGTGAGCTATGGGCTGTGAGCTGTGAACTATGAGCTGTGAGCTATGGGCTGTGAGCTGTGAGCTATAAAGGGCTGTACATTGCGAGCTCTGAGCTGTGAACTGTGAGTTCACACTTTTTTTTCTGCTTTTCCCTGCCAGCTACACTCCAGACATGCTGTGCAGATCCTCAGTTCCTCCTGTGATTATTTAGCTAACCATCCTGGCTGCTCCCTTCCTGGAGAATTCCCAGCATTCCTCCTACTCCCTGAGTGCTCTGCCGTGCTCCTGGAGGAAGTCGGGGTGTTTTGTGCCCAGGGCCCCCCAAGGCCCCACGCCACCACTCCCAGGGTCAGGCTCAGGGAGCAGGGACGGTGGGGATGGGGGGGGGCGGGGTGTGGAGGCGGGGCTAGGGTTTGGGCTGTAATGCGCTTCCTTGCTTTCACAGTCCCCAAACTGACAGAATTGTCACCAGAGAGCCGCTTCATTTATTTTTAATAGGTCATGGTCATTTTCATGCTTTTGCGAAATAGGTCTGAGAATAGGTCATGAAGAATAGGTCTTCATGCTTTTTTGCGAAATAGGTCTGTGTAATTGCTCTTGCTGTCACACACAGGAAGACAGGTATAGAGAAAAGGAAAGAAAATTCTGGTTCTATTTCTAGCGCTGCATTTCAGTGTTGGATGACATGCAGTATGACGGAAATTAGGCTCTGTCCATGTTCAACACTCTGGAAGAAAGCAGCTGCACTGTACACGTCGAGCTGTCAGGAAAAGAAGAATGCGGGTGCACATGCACACACACACACACACACACACACACACACACACACACACACACACACAAACAAGACTTTCTCTCTCTCTCACTCCACTCACGTGCACACACACACACATTCTCTTTCCTCTCTCTCTCTCTCTCTCTCTCTCTCTCTCTCTCTCTCTCACACACACGCACACACACACACACACACACATTGGTTTTGCTTAGCAGATGCCCTCATCCAAGGTAACTTGCGTAGCTGACACAGTTTACATTCTTGTGGGTCTAAATTCATTGAGTCGGTCCAACATCACTATCTTCATAAGGGTGGCATAACAGCCAAGGTGCCTAATCTGGGAATCAAACCTTCAGCCGTCTCAAAAGTTATTCTCCTTGACTGTTACGGCACATACGGGGCCTACGGGAAGCATAGTACTAAACTACGTCAATACCTGCCTAATCATACCTAATCCACGCCTATTTACCCGCTTCTGTTCTGGAACATGTTGTCCTAAGTGGGCCTTATGGGAGGGAAAGTGAGGTGTAGGCAGTTAGGCCTCTCTGCCCAGCATGTAGCAGGGCCATGTGTGACCCCAGGCTGAGGAAGGGCTTGTCCTATGGCAGCGCTGGGCGTTTGGCTCTAATGGTATGCGCACATTAGCACGCTCGTAAGCAGCTTGTTGTAACGATTTTCAATTGGGGGTGGGCACAACTCCGCGGCAACTCCCTTGCTGAAACAATGGGGGGTTTTTTCCGTCTTAACAGTAAGGAGGTCAGAGTCACTTCTCCCAAACCGATCGTACGTAGGGGGGGGTTGATGAGGGCTACATCTGTTACGTACGCAGTCACTAGAGATCAGGGAAATGGGGGTGGTTTCCCAGTCTCAGGTTGTGAAAATCCGCGCTCTCTATCGCTCTGCTTAGCGGGTAAGGGGCAGTGGAGTGGAAAGCGTGACTTAAACATGCTATCACGCTGCTGGCGGGAGCTCCAGAGCGGCTTGTGAGGCTCAGGGCGCGATTAGGTGCGTGTCAAACGCCCCAGTGGTGTGCTTAGGGTCACGCTGGTCTGAAGTCCCGCTGCGGTTCAGAAAATGTTACTCCCTCCTGCGTCTTGTTCATTCTCTTCCTCCTTTCTCCAAGTCTCACGTTTTGGGCGGCCAGCTCGGACGCGTGACCGTGATGCCCTAAGGCTGCTTGCGGTTGCCGGCCGTTTCCCAGGGAAACCATTGTCTCTCATTAAGTGGCGGTGTCTGGGGTTTGTGTCACATTGTGCACTTCCTGTTGAACATATTAATTGGATGGTTAATTAGTATCATCCCAGTAGTGTGATGTACATTCATTAAAACTCATTTTTAACCACTCCACAGATTTCATGTTAGCAAACTATAGTGTTGGCAAGTCAGTTAGGACATCTACTTTGTGCACGACACAAGTAATTTTTCCAACAATTGTTGGAATTTTTCCAAATTGTTCACTTTTAATTCACTATATCACAATTCCAGTGGGTCAAAAGTTTACATACACAAAGTTGACTTGACTGTGCCTTTAAACAGCTTGGAAAATTCCATAAAATGATGTCATGGCTTTAGAAACTTCTGATAGTCTAATTGACATTATTTGAGTCAATTGGAGGTGTACCAGTGGATGTATTTTAAGGCCTACCTTCAAACTCACTCTCTTTGCTTGACATCATGGGAAAATCAAAAGAAATCCGCTTTTCCTCAGAAAGAAAATTGTGGACCTCCACACGTCTGGTTCATCCTTGGGAGCAATTTCCAAAGGCCTGAAGGTACCACGTTCGCCTATAAAAACAATAGTACGCAAGTATAAACACCATGGGACCACACAGCCGTCATACCGCTCAGGAAGGAGACGCGTTCTGTCTCCTAGAGATGAACTTGCTTTGGTGCGAAAAGTGCAATCAATCCCAGAACAACAGCAAAGGACATTGTGAAGATGCTGGAGGGAACAGGTACAAAAGTATCTATATCCACCGTAAAACGAGTCCTATATCGACGTAACCTGAAAGGCTGCTCAGCAAGGAAGAAGCCACTACTCCAAAACCGCCATAAAAAAGCCAGACTACAGTTTGCAATTGCACATGGGGACAAAGATCTTACTTTTTGGAGAAATGTCCTCTGGTCTGATGAAACAAAAATTTAACTGTTTGGCCATAATGACCATCGTTATGTTTGGAGGAAAAAGTGTGAGGCTTGCAAGCCGAAGAACACCATCCCAACCGTGAAGCACGGGGGTGGCAGCATCATGTTGTAGGAGGAGGGACTGGTGCACTTCATAAAATAGATGGCATCACGAGGAAGGAAAATGATGTGGATATATTGAAGCAACATCTCAAGACATCAGCCAGGAAGTTAAAACTTGGTCGCAAATGGCTCTTCCAAATGGACAATGACCCAAAGCATACTTCCAAAGTTGTGGCAAAATGGCTTAAGGACAACAAAGTCAAGGTATTGGAGTGGCCATCACAAAGTCCTGACCTCAATCCAATAAAAAATTTGTGGGCAGAACTGAAAAAGTGTGTGCTAGCAAGGAGGCCTACAAACCTGACTCAGTTACACCAGTGAGAAGCTTGTGGAAGGCTACCCGAAATGTTTGACCCAAGTTAAACAATTTAAAGGCAATGCTACCAAATACTAACAGAGTGTATGTAAACTTCTGACCCACTGGGAATGTGATGAAAGAAATAAAAGCTGAAATAAATCATTCTCTCTACTATTATTCTGACATTTCACATTCTTAAAATATCTAAGAAAGGGAATGTTTACTAGGATTAAATGTCAGGAATTGTGAAAAACTGAGTTTAAATGGATTTGGCTAAGGTGTATGGAAACTTTCAACTTCAACTGTAGATGTTAGGGTACTGAACTCTAGAGTATAGACTGAAGTGGTCAAGATTTAAGTGTCTGTGTGCATATGCACGCACTTATGATTGTGTGTGTTTGTGTATTGGTGCATGACTGACTGTGTGTGCATGTGCGCATGCATGTGTGTATGTGTGTGCATTTGTGTGTGCATGTGTGCGTGTGGTGCTAATGTCAACATTCCATAAAAAAAGATTGAAACGCTGCATATCCACAGCACAGATATTTGCTGAATAATGCTGCTGTTCTTCCCTACAGCTGTGAGTGGGATGTGGATTAATGTGCCTGTGTGTGCGTGCTTGTGTGCGTGCTTGTGTGTGTGCGTGCGTGTGTGTATGTTTGAGTGGGAGTGTATGAATGTGCCATCGTCTCTGTAACTGTGTATGTGTGTCAGAGTGGGATAGTGGGGTGTTTGGCTAAAAGGGTTTTCCTCTGACTTTTACCCACTTCAGTTAGCTAGTCTGTCTGGCCTCCGCTTCCTTTTCTGTAGACTAGAATAAGACAAGGCTATGAACTGGGTTGCCAGGTCCTGCTCACATTTCCTGCCCAAAATCTGCTCAAACCCCGCCCCAAATGTCCTAAAACTAGCCCAAATATAAGTATGTTCCATTTAGGTGTTTAAACGGATACTTCCGTTTTTATATTTGGGTTTGATACTGGCTAGCTGTGACCAGAGCCTATACTGGCTGTAACCATTCGTTTCCATTAGCATTGCTGCAAATGCAAACAAGCTTACAGTGGACGTTTCTCAAGAACCTTGGGAAGTGCGATATCGAACCCAAAAAAAAAAAAAATAGAATAGAATCATTTGTATTTTCTTGTGAGGGAACTTCAGTTGTAGCCACCAGCAACAAAAAGAAAAAGAAAAAAAAGACATAGACAGTGGGGCAGAGCCACAACACACAAACAAACATATCAAATAAAGACATTCAATAGAATCATTGAATTAATCAAACAAATTCGACGTTCATTGCTAGGGATAGCTGCTACATTATGTGAAGGATGTGCTTTGCCTTGTCTGTTCTGTAGTGATCTTGATAATGTCTCTGTACGCACTTACTGTACGTCGCTTTGGATAAAAGCGTCTGCTAAATAAATGTAATGTAATGTAATGTAATTTAATTAAAGAGAAGGTTTGAACATTCTTTCTTTATTTTCCCTCCTTTTTTAGGTTTTTGTTTGTCTTAACAGCAAAATGTATTGAGTAGCCTATTTTCAAATGTTTTGAATGTTGTCAACATTATTTAAAAAGAACTATGCTCACAACAACAAAAAAGGTTAATTCAGTATGTAGCCTACTTTATAATTTATTTTATTACTGTGGACCCTACCAGTAGCTGAAACGGCACACCTTGCTTTTCTTGTCTCCTTTCACAGTGGTCTCACTCCTCTCCTCAAACTCTCACTCTGCTCCGGCTATCTTCCTAGCAACTTTTTCTTTCTCCCTCTCTCTTTATGTTACACAGCTCTATTCCTTCTTTGCTTCTCTCCGTTCACAACCGTAATCTCTGACTAATAGCCTAATGCAGTTCATTAGTGTTACAGTGTGTGATTAATTAAAGAATGAAATATTTGCTTTCCTCTCTGTATGTCTGACTGTCTCCCTGCCCCACCCCCTCTCGCCACCATCTCCAAGTTTGCCAAGTTTAATTCGTCGTAAAATAAAAAAAATAACAATAGTAACAATAATAATAATAATAGCCTAATTTATATTTTTGTAACCAACACTTTTTTGCGGCGGTGTGTTTTCTAACCAGCCCAAAAAAACCATACCCCGTGACTGTGAATTTTTCAACTGCGACTGGACTTTCAAAGTAGCCCAATTTGGCGTGAAAACCACGCACCTGGCAACACTGGCTATGAAACCAAATGAGGAAACTCTGACCTGTTTAAAGTGTTTTAAATAAACGCCATGAGAAGTGTTAAGGGGATTTTTCTCTGTTTAATTTAAGCGGCCCCCTTCCCTTCGGTGATTGGCTGACGGGGGCGGTCAGGCCCGGTTCTTTGAGAAGGTTGCTCACAGTCACACGTGTCACTTCCTGGAGCTCAGGGATGACATGCGAGCGGGTGGCGGTACTCTGGACACCCTGGGTGACACCAGAAGCTGTGATTAACCTCTCTGCTCTACCAGCAGGGGCCTGTGGGCCAAGAATGACACAGAAATCCCTCCCTTCCGGTCCCTCTCACCTTCATTTAGGAGCGAATTAGGGAGAAGAGAGAGACTGAAAGAAAATAAAGGGAGTGAGACAAAGATTTTGCGGGAGGAAATGAAGGGGGGGGGTTCTTGAGCATGAGGGTCATGCCTAAGTTTATCTCAGTGCTGTTTACAAAATGGCTTCCTGCCTTTCAAGAGGAGGCTGCACAGGGAAGCACAGTGTGTATGTAACGGCGCTAAGGAGAGAAGAGCTCTGGCCTCTGTTCGTCGGTTATTCCCAGTCTGTATCCGCTAACTTCTTCAAAAGTTCCGTGACGTAATCAGACGCGATCAGTCCCCTACTTTTACATTATGATGTGTAAGCAGTTTTTTTACTGTAAATTACAGTGACACGCACGGGTGCAGTAAGTAACGGTAGGAGTCACGTTACCCGCACATCTTCCAGTTGCACTTTCACCGTGTCTGCGGAACATGGGTCCTCTCGCAGCAGTAAGGCATGGTTTGACCAGGTTTTTTTTTTAACCAAAAGCAGAACAGAAGGGAAGTGTGGGGAAGTGAGCTCGGTGAACATTACTGGTGAGCATTACAGGGGAAGCAGTTTGAGCTAAGAATGGGAGTGGAAGGCGAGGATTGTGGAGGAGGTGGGTGGGGCCTGGTGGAGGATTGCAGAGGAGGTGGGTGGGGCCTGGTGGAGGATTGCAGAGGAGGTGGGTGGGGCCTGGTGGAGGATTGTGGAGGAGGTGGGTGGGGCCTGGTGGAGGATTGTCTGGGAGGTGGGTGGGGCCTGGTGGAGGATTGTGGAGGAGGTGGGTGGGGCCTGGTGGAGGATTGTGGAGGAGGTGGGTGGGGCCTGGTGGAGGATTGCGGAGGAGGTGGGTGGGGCCTGGTGGAGGATTGTGGAGGAGGTGGGTGGGGCCTGGTGTAGGATTGTGGAGGACGTGGTTGGAGCCCGGTTACGGAGTGTAGAAGTACTGAGAGTGTGGGAGGGGCTTGTCAGATTTGAATTATGGACAATGCAGAATTTCTCCTGCGTGTTGGGACATGGCCTTCTTCTCTATTTAAAGATGAGAAACCCGGTCACTCGCTCCCCTGATATGCATGGAGAGTGGTAGTTATGACCCGCTAAGATGGATAAACAAGAGAGAGAGAATGAGACCGAGAGACCACAAGACCACCAGGTGTTCCTGTGTCATCTGGGTTATCTATGGAGACCCCCGCCCCACGTGTCATCAGCTTGAGCTGGATTTGAGTGTTGTCACGGCTGGGTTAAATTTCAGCTCTGTCTCTGTGATGCTTTAAAGCCTGCCCCAGTCACAGAGGCAGGTTTTTTTTTACTAGCGTGCAGCTTGCTGAAGGATTATAGTAAGTCAGGCCATCTGTGGTCTTAATGCTGCTTGTTCCCTCTCACTGGCTCTGATGCTAAACCATCCCCCCCCTCCTCTCATCTGAGCATTGCAGGGCCTTTGGCAAGCAACAGGACTCAGATAAAGATAATAACAACATGTAGAACATTTTACAAGCTGCTGGATGGCTCATCTTGTCAAGACACTGGGTTCCAGTATGTTGCTGTGCCCCAAAGTCTGGTCGAACCAGAACCAGCTGTGGCTGGCAGCCCTGCAGTGCAGCCCGTAAATGGCTATCGCGTCTCCCAGGGAGGGAGGGTAGCATTTGGTTGGATTGACCTTGTCTCACAAGGAAACGATTAGGCTAATTAAATAATTGACGGCGGAAGTTGGCATGAAATCCCAAAGTGGATTGGCCCTTGTGCTCCCTTGTTCAAGAGCAACCCCTGTGACTTATCAGGTACTTAGCAACCGCTGTCATTACATCACCTTTTCATCCTCATATAAGAATGAAAGATTGTATAAGGTTGTACTTAAAAGCAGTCGCTTCCCTGGGGGGATGTCCGCTACCCTTACCACACCTGCAGAGTCCCCATCGCGGCACGCTCTGATCGATGGGCCTCTTTGAAGCCGTTGCCCTGGGCTATCACCCATGTCTCTACCCGACGGGCCCGCAGGGTATTGGAAATGCAGGCTTGCCAATGCAGTTAATAAAGCCTCCCGCTGATTCACCTCAGAGCTCTCTGCTCGCTGCCGGCACTGAGCCACCGGCCTGTGTGTGCACGTCTGCGTGGCGGCGTTGTGTTTAGGGCTCGTGTATTACATTGCATTCATTTAGCAGACGCTTTTATCTGGTGGGAGTTACTAATGTGCGAGAA